>JABUQX010106044.1:0-22500 GCA_015478945.1 Trachelipus rathkii | reverse complement strand
CCCCTAGGGAAGGCAAAGATGGCAAGGAGACTGGGTCTCCTCGCTTCCGGGGGAACCGACAGTAGGACTATTCCCCCCCCTACGGGGAGGGTCTCCAAGACCCCCGCTCTTTTATGTTGAGTGGAGTGGAGTTTTCCTCCCCCCACCATCTACGGGTATGGAAAACTCCCTCTCTGTCCCCCGTCAGCTCGAACCCTCTAATTTTTTTTATTATTATTTTTTATTTTATTTACTGTTTTTTGTAAAACGCTTTATACGCTGATTCCAACATATTAATTGGTTTTTCTGTAAGTTGTCTCCTACTTTTCTATATCTTTGTTTTTAATTTAGTCATTGCACAGATGTTGATTTTTTAAACAATTACACAATTTCTCCCCTAAAATCTTTCACACGCGGCCCGCTTTGGGTCCAATGCGGAGACATATAATTAAAAAAAAAAATCAAAAGAATTGGGTAAACAGGAAACTGCAATATTATGTATAAATATATTATAATTTTATATATATATATAATATTATATATATTATTATATATATATATATATATTATATAAATATATGGGTCACATCCCGAGAAGGCCAGGCATGTAACTAAAAACTATAAAGCTAACGAAATACCAATTCAATTTTATTAATCGAAAGACATTTACCTGATATCTTAAAAAAAATAATAACTTGCTTTAAATAATTTGAAACTAATTGTTAAATGTTGGGAAAATATACAGTTTTTGAGAAATCAAAAGCTGAAAGTAGTCGGAGGAAAGCGCGCAAAGTTGCAAATGTTGAATTTTATTCCTTTTATAACTAAGACGCTACGGATAAAAATGTAAAAGATGGACAAGAGTGGGGTTCTCGGCCTACGGGGGACGACGGGGGATATCGCCGCTCTGTCCTCCGTCGCTCGAACCCTAACAAGGATTAAAAAAAAATAAACATTTTTTCTTAAACGTAAAATAATTGTATTTGGCAACCTTGACTCTCGTGACTAGATGCAGGATCAGTCATCACACAGGACATTACTTACCAGTTAAGATAATAACTAATATTTTAAGGTTATATTAAATATGAGAAGAAAATATAAATTTTTTAAGTTATAAAGAAATATTACTTGCTGAAATCAAAATGTTATTTATTTTCTGATATGTATAGTTTTATCACCAATTAAGTTTGAAAAACAAATGGCCCTGGCATATATATATATATATCATATATAGATAATATTATATATATATTAATAATATACTTATATATATATATATATATATATTATATATAATATTATAGGGGCGCTGTAGTATAAGGAGAATGGGAGCGTAGCTGCCCTTTCATTAATTAAGAAAAATTCTGGATTAAACATTAAAACACCATGTTTTCAATTAATGATAAATAATTGAATTGCAAATTTAAACTGTTTTGTAAAAGACAGAAAGTAACGATGGTTTCATCTATAATAAGACTCGAAACATTACTCGTATCATTGTATATAGTGTATTTTGAATTTCTATTTAATAAGAATCCGTAGAGTGAAGTGATGCAGTGAATACAATAATATACAGTTTTGAGAGCGATAAGCGTGTTCGCCTTGTAAATTGTATATTATTATTATATAAATTATTATTATATTATTATTATTATTATTTATTTATTATTATTATAAATATATTATTTTAATTATTATTAATATATTATATATATAATTATATATTATTATTATTTAATATTATTATTATTTACTTTATTATTATATTATTATTTATTTAATTATTATTATTATTATTCTATTTATTTTATTTATTATTTGCTTATATATCCTGTGTTTATTATTTATTTTATTGTTATAGAGTTTATTATTAATTTGATATTATATATAATTTATTAATATATTATATATATATTAATATTATATATTCTTTATATATTACGTAATTACTACAAATAGATGATAAATATATATATATATAATTATATATATTATATAAATATATATATAATATAGTATAATTAATATTATATATATACTATTATATATTATATATAATTATATATATTATATATATAGTATTATTATAATAATATATATATATATAATATATATATATATATAACTATATAGTATATACTATATATATAATAATATATTTATATATATATATATATAGTATATATATTAATATATTTTATATATATATATATATATATATATATATATATATAATCATATATAGTATTATATATATATATTATAATATATATATATATATAATTCCAGCATCGTCGAATTTAGTTAAGAATGTCCAATGGTAACATTTCTCTGTCTCATATCGTGATCAGTATACGAATTAAATTATTGGCAGACCTGGTAAACAAAAACTGGATTTTAACATCCGACACTGTAAACATGGCTTTTTGAACATAGAGAGCCATTGTTAAGAGTGCTTTGAAAAAAATTTCGAAACGAAAGCAAACAAGGAAGAACACGAGAGCAGGAGGTTTGCAAGACTAACTGGGACTGATCCTACTTTTGTATTTTGGCACACCGTTTTTCGCCATACTTTAAATGCAACAGCGTAGATTGTTTCTATAATAACATTTAATCAACGAAATCCAGACGTAAGTCGCTCATAAAACGAAGCTGTGAGTGAACTACATCTAGAATATAGTTTTAGATAGAAGACAGTATGACCACATAATGGACTATACGAAATTGGAGGGAACGTGATGATGGTTTGTGAGGTGAAGAAAGATCGTTAAATTGCTTCCAATTACTACGAAGTTAAAAAAGCTGCTGAGTATTGAGTTGCATTTAAAAAGACTTATCTGTTTGATCCATTTTTTAACATTTGAACTCAAATCTGAACTTGAAGTTAATGATATTGTTGAGGAAGAATTTCTATTCTCGAAAGGAGCTCTTGAGTCTTTTAACGTACATATGGAAAAGAGGAAGAACCAGATCTGGCTTTTGAGAAACATGTAAAGTTGCCTCAAAAATTTTTAATAACTACTTACAATGTCATCTATGAAGCTGGAAAGATTGCTTTTTTTAGATTAAAAAATGAATTAAAAACCGTTATTTCCGGAATACAATTGGACAAGATAGACTGGAATACCTCGCTGCGCTTGCAAACTGAAAGATATATTGTCCTCAATTGTTTTTTTGACATCTTGTGATTGACTTTTATGCAAGTCAAAAAACGACAAGAATGAACTTCAGATACAATTTCAAAAGATTTACAATTTATTATAAAGTAAGCCAATTTAATTATTTTCATACTTTATTTTAAAATCATTCGCGAATAGGTACTTTTTTAATGTAATTGTGTTACCGTACGAAGTAGAATAATGCAAGAGTTGGCTACACATTCGTGGAAATGCGATATATATATATATACCTATATATATATATATTATAATCTATATATATATTACTATATATCTTATATATATATATATAAATATATAATTATATATATATATATATATATTATATATACTATTTGTGAAATCGCACCACACCATCCATATTTCTATCCACGAGTCGCAAACCTGATATATATATAATAGTAGATACTATATATATAATTATATATATATATATATATATATATATATATACTATATATATAGTATTATATATATATTATATATATATATATATATATTATATATATATATAATATGTATATATATATAGCATATTTCAGAACGTGATTCAGTAATATTATCTCGGAAAGTATGACCACTTTCAGAAAACCCAATTACATATTTAGGAATCAGAGTATAAAGCTTTATTACCAGAATGTAAAAAAAATCTCGAAAAGCACGACACTTACAGAAAAACAAATTTACATATTTAGAACCAGCGTATAAAGCTTATTATTATTATATGTAATGTCGTTTTATGATTCAAAAGACTAACGAATAACCCCTAGCAGTATACCCGCTAGAGTATCACGATCGGGGTCTCTCGGCCCTAAGGTGACGCCGGGGGGGGACTTTCGTCCCCTCCTGTCCCCCATCTGGCTCGAAGGCCCCTTAATGATAATCATATGCTTCTTGAAACCTCAACCTCAACCTTACTCCGCCTAGGTTACATTGACTAAATAAAATTGTTTAAAAAAACTGAAAAGAGCATGTTTGGTTATTATTATTATTATTATATTTTATTTATTATTATTATATTATTATTATTATTATTATTATTCTTATTATATTAATTATTGATTTTTATTATTATTATTATTCTTCTTATTAATTATTCTTATTATTAATTATTATATTATTATCTATTATATATTATTATATTATTATTATTATTATTATATATTACTTATTTCTATTTTCCCCTTATTTTTTATTATTTAATTCATTAATTTAATTTATGTTTTAATTATTATTATTATTATTATAATTCATTATTATTATATTATTATTATTATTATTATGTATTATTATTTTAATTATTATTTATTATTGTACCTTAATATTTGAATTAATAAATTCAAACGTCTGAAAGAGCGTTTTCTTAACAAAGTTAGTGAAGGCAAAATAATGTATAAAAGAAATGCCTTTTCTTTACAAAAAATTCTATCGCAAAATTAAAGCCTTACACAATACTTAGCCTTAGGTTATACTAAAATTGTATTGAAAAGGTGTCCAGTAAATTTTAGAAAAAGTACGTATCTAAGGATTTGGCTAATTTTCTTTTGGTGTTTATTTTACAACACCAAAACAGTAAAACTAAATTTCTCAAACATAAGTTAGTTCATTACTTTAACTTTCGAGTTGTATGATAATGAAAAAAAGTAATTTATTTAGCTTTCCTATTGTTTCAATAACTACTAACTAATTAGGAAAAAAGTTCAAACACTTTGTAACACTTTAGCCGTTGTTGTTCCTTTCGTTCGATTTAGTAGGTTTTAAAAAAAAATTGGCTTACGCTTAACTGGAAGCTGATAATCGACATGAGCCAAATAATCTTTGGAAAATATTTCACAACGTACTAATCAAATAGTAAATGTAAAAACAAATTATAATAACAAAATGGCAATTTAAATTAACAAGTGGAGAACTAATTTTAATTCGTTTATTTTTATGTATAAAATCAATATTAACTCACTAACGTCATTTCTTGATTATTAAATTGTAAATTATCTTTTAAAAGTTTAAACTAGATTAAAATTCCTATACTTAATTTTAAATAAAAAAAATAACAAAGCCTTTTCTTATAGATACTCATGAAAAATGCATTGAACAGTTAACTCCTAAGAAAGATTGTCTGAGAAAGTTATGAATCGAAACGCAGAGCTCCTTTAGGTTTATTAGCTGAAAGATCATTTCTCACTCCACTTTATATATTATATATTTATATTATATTAGTATATATATATATATATATATATATATATAGTATATATATATATATATATATATATATATATATATAATATATAATTATATATAATAAGTATGATTTTTAAATATATATATATATAAGAGAGAGAGAGAGAGAGAGGAGAGAGGAGAGAGAGAGAGAGAGATAAATTAATAGATAAAAGTTCCTGTTAATTTTTGCTTTTCACTAATTTTTTAAGCAATATTTTAAAAGAACTTAAAACAATGAAAAATCATTTATAAAATTAATTTGTTTAATTTAAATAATTTAATTTTTGAAAGTAAAACTTTTTTTTGGAATAAATTATTCATCAACTTTTATACCTTCGTCTCTTTCTCCCCAACACCCATCGAGCTTACTACCCATTAAATGGGTATAGCTTTAACGGGGGAGCCTCTCGATAGGTTTTGGTAAGAGGGACACTCATAACTTCTCACCCCAAGTTTTTGGAAGGCACTTCGGGGCCAAGTTTAACCATTTCAAATATTTAATAATAAACAAAAATTATTTCCTAGGACACTTAAAGATCAGGCAGATCGTGTTTATGTTCCTTATTTTATTTAATTTTTTCCTTTTTTGATTTCCCGTAATTTCGCGTTTCTAACACTTAAAAATGAAAAAAAAAAAAAATGTTGATGGTTTAATATTGAAATTTTGGAATAATATTTATCATTGAAATATAATAAATATATATATATATAATATATGATATAATATATATATAATATATATATATATATATATAGTATATATGAGTATATATATATATATATATATATATGGATAGTTTATATAATATATCATATATATATAATTAATATATTATATCAGCTGGGCGAGGCGCTGGCATTTTCCAGCAGTCATCGCTACAGTTCCCGGTTCCCTATTCCGACATTATATATATATATAGTATATATATGAAATATATATATATATATATATATTATATATATATACTATATATATATATAATATATATATTATATATTATATAATATAAAATATATAGATATTATTTATATAAATATATATATACGTATATATATATATATATATATATTATCTTATAATATATACAACCTCCTGTGGCAAACCATTACAAAATTTAAACAGCTCTTTTTTTGCTGAAAGAATGCTTCTTATATCAAGATGGCATGCTTTCTTCTTAATATTTCTTGTTTATGCCCCTGGTCTCCCCGATCCGTTCTCTAGCACTATGAAGCAATTTTAGTTGGTCTCGTACTTATCAATAGAATGTAAAAATTTTGTAGAATTGTATCATGTCCCGTTTGAAAAATCGCCTTTCTACTGAAAATCATTCCTAACTCCTTTCAGCGTCCTCCTCATAAGCTTCTTTAAACCATCAAACCAGAGAAATCATCCTTGTTGCTCTACTTTGCACTCTTTCTAGCATATCTAAGAGTCTTTTCTTTAATGGGGCCCAAACTTGGGCAGAATACTCTATTATTGGCTAACATAGCTATTATACAGTTACTGTATTACTTCTTTGCTCTTGTAAACAACATTGCGATTTAATATGCCCAGCATCTTATTAGCTTTAAAATTATTTGCTTTCCAAACCTGGATTAGCTACTTTCAAATTACTGCTTCTAATCACACCGTATATCTTTGTTCTTGGTCCACAGGTTCAAGCTAATCCCGCATCTCATATCGCAGTTAATACAGCTTTTATTTGAGAACTAGGTGAAGAACTTACAATTTTTACTATAAAAATTTCATTTTGCACTTATCTGCCCACCCAAGAAGTTTTATCAAGATCATTTTCGAATCTTTATACATCCTACTTTTCTAACTGAGAGTGGCCACTTTGGTATCACCTGCAAACTTAGAAACCTTGCATTCAAGTCCTTGGTTCTAAATCATTAATATATATGAGGAACAATAGTAACCCCAGCTATGGAACCCTGTGGGACACCACTCTTCACTTATTTCCCATGAGTGATTTATTGCCATTATTACGTTGTACAGCACTGTTTTCTATTCACAACTAGCTCTTTAATCCACCAAATTCTTGAAGCACACTTGCCTATGTTTCACACTGAGTCCTTCTCTCTATAATACACCACCTTCGCTCCTATTGGTAACTCTGAACCCACAATCTTTTAATATCTCTTTTTTCAATACTATCCTCTCCCAACGCTTCGATCCTGCCCTATGGCCGTTTTTTTCTGGCACTTGTGGGATCGGGCTGATTGGGGGGCCTTGCCGTCCGATCTCTACGCTAACAATGGGAATTGACTGCTTTGACTCTGATGACGCTTCGGCTTCTGGCACTAAGGTGGGAGCTGTAAATCGTTGATGGGATGAGCAGGTCATTCCTTCTTCGACTAAATCTTTCTCTCCTCATAATCCCTGGTTCGTCGTGCTGGTTCTCTGGCCATTCAGGCTAGAGACAGCGCGTTTCGGGAGTGGAACAAAATTCTCGTTCCCCTATCGCTCCTTCGTCTAATTTTCACTCAGCTAGCATCGTTGCACGGATACTCCTTCGAACGAGCATAAAGCGGGCTTCATCAAACGAACGTGCGCTAACCTCCTTGGGTTCTCCTACTGACAACTCTTTCTGGCCTCTTGCCAAAAAAACATCTCTACAATTTCTGTAAATCATCTTTTGCCCCTCTTTATCCGATCTGATGGCTCTGTTGCTTACTTCCAACTGAAAAGGCAATCTCTTCGGCCTCCCCTATTTCCCCTAACTCACCTTGACAGATTCTGGCATTCCTCCTGCCTTCTCCTTCTCCTTCTCCTCTCAGGTGTCCATGTATCTTAACTGTAATTACATCTTGACGGTCACACGGGCTTCCTGAGATTATTGACGTTAGGAAGGCGGGTGGCCGGATGGGAATTCCTCCCCGAGTTTTGAGGGAATGTTGCTTACGTGCTGAACCCCGCCCTCGTTCACTAATTCTGCTATGTTCAATATCTACCTCAATACTAATACTAATCCCGCCCCTCGTTCACTACTATTCTCTATGCTCAAGTACTAGCTCATACTAATCTAATACTACTAAGCTCAATACTAATTCTCTCATCTTCCTGTTGTTCCCTGCTGAATTTAATCTCACTCACTTTAAAAGCCTGCGTCTGTTCTCAATCTGCGTAATTTGCGCCTAGCGGATGAAACTTTGGATGTGCAACACCCCTCCTACTGAATAGGGCTCTGCCGTGAAGTGGTGGTGACAACTAAAAAAAAAAAAATGTACTACTCCACCTATACCCACATTTCGAAGTAAACTTCTTCATCAGCCTTATGTGGGAACCTTATCAAAAGTTATAGTATATAGTATCATATATATATATATAAAATAATATATAAATATATATATATATATTATATATATATATATATATATATGTGTTATATATATATATATATATATATATATATAGTATATATATATATATATAGATATATATATACTTTTATATATATATATTATGTATAATATATATAATATATAATATATATATATTATATATATATATTTATATATACTATAGTATATATATATATATACTAGAGAGGAGAGAGAGACGAGAGCAGAGAGAGACGAGAGAGAGCGGCCGAAAATTAGATTTTTTTTTAAATTAAGAATAGTGGAAAGGAATAAAAATAAAAAAAAAGCAGCAAAAAATCAAATTCATATTAAACTTCAATATAATAAATAATATAATAAAATAAATAATAATAACTATAATAATAATAATAATGAATAATAATAATAATATAATAATAAAATAATAATAATAATAATGAAATGAATAATAAATTTAGGTTATTTTTTCAAAGTATTTTCCCATTAAACATACGTTTTCCTTTCAAGGAAAAACGAATTTTTGCCAATATTTTAAGGTTGTTTCATCATATTTCGTACTTTATATAAAATACATATTATTTCTAAAGTAAGGAACCTTAATTGACTTATTTTGTAAAAAGAGTGTAAATTTATCTATTTAATTCACTGATCTAATAAAATATTTTTCAATTTATAATTTTTAATAATTTACTATTTTCAGAAGTCCGAATGTTTGAACGAAATTTAAAGTATTAATACTTTAATATGAGAAACAAATTCGCTCAAATAGTTCTTCAGCGACAAATCTAAAGATGAGCTAACCATGTTATTTCACTATAGCATTTGGCGCCATTTGACTTGGTGAACAGTTAATATAATACATACTGATATATGTCTCACGCAATTGATCCTACAAGATTTTAACAGATTAACCTGGGCTAAGTTATATTAATATTAATTCATTGTAATTGATCGCTTTTTCCAGCGCATATATTATATATATATATATCTAATATATATATACTAGTATAATATATATATATATATATAATATAATATATATATATATATATATATATATATATATATATTATTTATTATATATATAATATAGTATTATATATATATATATATATATATATATATATATATATATATATATGCTATATATATATATAAGTATAAATATATATATAAGGTATATATATATATATATATATATATATAATATTATTATTATATATATATTATAATAGTATACTATCAAGAAACTAGTATTATAATATTATAGTGTATAATGAGAAATGAAAATAATAATCGAAATTGAAAAGAATTGATTTATTTTTTATCTCATCTGGTCAGTCATCGGCGCATCAATAGATACTGGACGCTTCGCCACTGATATATATATATAATAGTATAGTGTAGTATATATATTCTATATATATATATATATATATATATATATATATATAATATATATATATATATATATAAATATATATATATTTAAATAAATATATATATTATAATATTTATTATATAAATATATATATATAATACTATATATATATATATATATATATATATTTATTATTATATATTGATATATATATAATATATTATATAGTATATTAATTATATAATATATTATATATATATAATATATATATATATATATATATATTTAATATATATTATATATATATAATATTATTATATAAGTACTTATTGTAGAATATAGTATATATAATATGTATGTATATGATAATATATTATATATATATATATTATATATATATTATAGTTATATATATATATATATATAAGTATTATATTATATTACTTAATATATATATATACTATTATATATATATATTATATATATATTATATATATAATATAATATTATATATATATATATTATATATAATATTATATACATATATATATATATAAATACGTATATATAGTATATATATATTTATAATATTATATATATATATATATATAATATATAATATATATATACTAATATGATCCAACATATATACTAAATATATATATATTTATATATGAAATATTATATATATATTATATATATAATAGTATAGTATATATATATATAGATATATATATATATATATATATAATATATATATATATATAATTATGATATACTATAGTATATATTATATAATGCTATATAAATATATATCTATATTTATATGTAGTATATATAATTATAGTATACTATATATATATATGAGTATAATATATTACTATATATACATATATATACTTATATATATATATTATAGTATATATTATATTTATATTATTATATATATAGTTATATATATTAATATATATATATTATATATAAATAATATAATATATATAGTATATAGTATATATAATAATAATATACATATTATATACCTGTAATATATTATATATATATATTAATATATATATTATATATATAAATATATATGATATTATATATAATATTATATTATATTATATAATAGTATATATACTATATATAGGTATATATATATATATAATATATATATTTACTATATATAATATATATTATATAATATATATAATATATATATAATATATAATATATATATTATATATATATATATATATAATATATATATATTATATATATATATATCAAATATATATATATATTATATATTTAATATATAATATATATACTATAAATATAGTAAATTATATATATATATAGTATAATACTTATATATATATAATAATATTTATAGTATATATATATAGTAATATATATCATATATATATTATAAATATATAATACTATACTATATCATATTATGGCATCTCAGCATTTCCTGCAATGACTGCAAGTGGTGTTGGTGGCGATAAATAACTGAAATATGCACCCCACCCGCATTCACGAAAAGAGCAAGTATTGTAGAACGGGGTTTTCAAGGCCCTTGCACCGAGAGGAAATAATTTTGAAAGTTTTACTTCTTACGAATCGACCGCTTTGTAAACAAAGCTCACGCTCCTACAATTTGTTTGCTTAAAGTATCTTTAATATTCGACTTTTTTATTAACTTTTTCTGTATTTGCTAGCCTTGTATATGCCCAGCTCAAATCAAAATTGATTACCTCTGCACTATTATCTTTTGCAGTCTGTCTTTTCTCTTTTATCTTTTGCATATTTTGTTTATTAATAACTTTCTTATAATATATATATACTATATATATATTATATATATTTATAATTTATATATATACGATATTTTTATATTAACAATTCGCGCGGGAATATTGCGCCTGCGGCGCACGCCGCGGGCGGACGCGGCGACGCACCAGCGGGCCGGGTTGGGCTGCCATGCGGCGGGCTCATGCTTGAGCCCTGGTGGTTAGCTTATGAACAGTGAATTATTATTATCTATTCCAGTGAAATTAATAATTATTCCTCAATGTAAGTATTTATAATAAATATGATATACACTTAGTAAAAATAAAAACATTTTTATACAAATCAGCATTAACTTGTGCGCACCGCTTAACAGCTAAAATGACTATGATTTTTAAAAATGAGTTTGGGTATAAAAGATATTAAAACACACACCTGCTCAATACAAGTTTTAAAGAACAAAGTTAATTTTTAAAAGACGATAAAATAATTATCGACCAATCACATACGAGGTCATATAGAGATAAGTATTACCCCGACCAATCACAAGTAAAGGAAAAACATTTCCTTTTTACCGCTGAAAGGATCTTACCGATCCAACATGTTTCAATAGAAAATAATCTTATAAAAAATAATAATAACAAGATTCTTGTCTATACGGAATTACCTTTTGACCTGGTATTAGGATTAATTTAGCCCGTCACCAAAAAGCTTATCTAAATTTAGGCCTAAATTTAGGCCTAACGTATCTATTGCACCACATTTTACAGAAAAGGTCAGTTTGAATATATTTTGACCTGGAATTAGGCTATTAAATCGCCCGGATTACAAAAGATTATCTAAATTTAGACCTTAAAGTAGTATTTTCCAACACATTTTAACAGAGAAGGTCAGTTTCGTAATCTTAAGCAGTGCGGGGTTGTTGTGTTTTCTCGTGATGGATTGTCAAATGTACATAGATAATAATAATAATAATGAAGAAAACCTGAATTATTTAAAAAACTTTGAAATATTTTTGGTTAACATCGAGTGAATAATATAAATGTAAGTGAATAATTGTTATTTTTAAATAAAAACTTAGAATGATTTTAGTAAAATACATGTTATGTTAGCAGAGAAGAACTTATTTGTTATTTTATACTTATTACATGGCTAAAGATGATGTAAAGCAGTAAGTCAACAGAACAAAACGGGGCATAGCTTGGTGTAGAGGGCTGCTAGGGGCTTGCCTTACTGATTTACTGATTTATTGCTTTAAGGTTCAGTAAGCAATATATGTTTTAATAAAATTTATAAAATTTAGTTAAAAGTATTTTAAAAACTTGATAGTTATAAAATTTATAAACAAAAATATTAACAGTTAATAATAAATTCTTTGTTCAAAGATAATGATTGGTTTATTAATTATTTTAAAGAAACTTTGAAATACATTTTAGTTATATTTGAATGAGTAATATAAATGTTACGTGTTTATTAAAACATAAAATTTTTTAATAAATTATACGTTAAATGTGTAAGTGAGTGTGGTGCGGTGTGTTGTGTTAGTGTTGTGTGTGTGTGTGTAAATCTGTGTGCGAGTGTAAGAAAATCTGGTGTGGCTGTAAGTAAATCTGTGTGTGAGTGTAGGTAAATCTGTGTGAGTGTAAGTAAAATCTGTGTGTGAGTGTAGTAAAAAATGTAAGTGTCTATGGATAAATGTAAGTGTCATAGAGTGAATGTGTGTTTAAGTATCATAGTGAATGTGGGTATAAGTGTAATGTGTGTGTGTATGTGTGACCGCATGTGTATAAGTGTAAATGTAAGTGTCTATGGGTAATGTAAAGTTGTGTCATAGGATTGTGTGTATAAGGTCATAGGTGAATGGTGTTATAAGTGTAAGTGTGTGTTGTGTGTGTCTTGTGTGTGTGTGGTGTGTGTGTGTGTGTGTGTGTATGTGTTTCTAAATAATAATAATAACAATAGGCATGAAGTAAATAACACTAAGTATAAATAAAAATAATAAAAAATAAAATAATAAAAATAATAAAGAATAATAATAAAAAATAAATAAAAATAATAATAAAAATAAATAAAAAGTATTAAAACAAAATAAAAAAACATAATGTTAAAAATATAGAGTTAAAAGCAGTAAAGCAGAAGTTAAAGCAGTAAAGCAGAAAGTTAAAGCAGTAAACATGAGTTAAAGCAGCAAAACATGAGTTAAGCAGTAAAGCAGTAAAACAAAAAGCATACTTTAATCCCCCCTAGTGTTAGGTACACACCTCTATATGATTTACTGAATTTACTGCTTTAAGGTATGTTAATGTTAATGAATATGTGAGTTAAAGCAGTAAAAATATGAGTAAAAACAGTAAAACATGAGTTACGCAGTAAAACATGAGTTAAACAGTAAAGCAGTAAACAAAAAGCATTACTAATCCCCCTAGCGTGTTAGGTACACCTCTAAATTGATTTACTGATTTACTGCTTTTAAGGTATGTAATGTTAATAAATATGTGAGTTAAAGCAGTAAAACATATAAGTTAAAACAGTAAAACATGAGTTAAAGCAGTAAAACATGAGTTAAAGCAGTAAAACAGTAAAACAAAAGCATACTAATCCCCTCTTGGTGTTAGGTAACACCTCTATTGATTTACTGATTTACTGCTTTAAGGTATGTAATGTTAATGTTTTTAATAAAATTTCGTCTACAGTTAGTAAAATAAAATGTTCTTATATATCAGGCACTCTGTTTTTTTCTTCTTACATACATTTTAAATTAAAAAGTATTAAGTAAAAAGTATTAAGTAAAAATAATGTTAATAAATATATGTGTTAAATAATAGGTCTGTAATGAGTTACAGTTTTAGGTTCGCGAAAATGTTTTTAATAAAAAATGTTTAAGTATGAAATAAAAATGAATGACTCATAGTATATATATATATTTTTCATTCGCGCGGCGGATCGCAACTGTGGGTGCGAGGCCTCCATCCTTTGCGCGGATGGCGCATTCTGCGCCGTGATGGGCAGCTTATGATCTAGGGGAAGACATTAATATTAACTCTGTTCTTTGATCTAGGGTAGAGATGAGCCATCAAAGATGAATCATTCAACATAGATGTCATATCAAAGAATGGAGCCATCAAAGATGATTTCATCAAGAATGAATCATCAATATAGTGGGAACAAAGATGAGGATCATTAAAAGATGAGTCATCCAAAGCTGAGTGTGCATCAATTGCTGAGGCATCAATGCTGAGTCATCAAAATTGAGGCATCAAAGCTTTGAGGCATCAAGATATCGGAGTGTGTGAGTGTAAGTTAAGTTATCTGTGTTTGTGTAAGTGTATATGGTTAATGTAAGTGTCATCGCTAGTTGTAACGTGCCTTATAAGTGTCATTAGTGATGTATAAGTGTCATAGTGTATGATGATGTATAAGTGACATAGTGTGCATAAGTGTTAGAAAAAGACTAACTCATAGTAGGAAGCATCCTAGCAGTATGTAATATACACCATTCGAATCCTCATACCTTATAACCTAGGGGTAGACACCCATATTAGGGCTATTCGGGGCTCAGGGAGGCTAGAAAAGGCTTTGAAAAAAGTGGCACTCAGTTGGCACTATGTGGCACTCACTTGGCACTATGTCTGGCACTCACTTGGCACTCATTGGCACTCACTTTGGCCACTCATTGGCACTCATTGGGACCCTTCACTTGGCACTCACCTGGCACTCACCTGGCACTCATCTAATACTCATAGAACACTAATAGAACATCACTAGATACTCTTTACGGTGATTGGGAACCATCAAAGCCATCAAGTTAGCGTGGGTCAAAATTGACCCATAGTATATGGCAAGGTTAAGCCGACATATATCATGGTCAAAACAAGGTTAAGACATCAAAAAGGCTAAGTCCCTAAAGGAAGGACAAAAAAATTTACCGTGGGTTTCAAAATACCCATGGACGACCAAAAGGGTGGCAGTGTGTTTTGTACGTGTGTATATAAGTGTAAATGAAGTGTCTATGGTAAATGTTAAGTGTCATTATGAATGTGTGTATAAGTGTCCATAGTGAATGTCTGTATAAGTGTAAGTGTGGGTGTGTGTGTGTTGTGTGAACTGTATGTGTGTTGTGTGTGTGTGTGTGTGTGTGTGTGTGTTGTTTTTTTTTTTTTTGTGTGTGTGCGTGTTCAAGTTAGGATAGATCCATTACATACGTTCAAGTTAGGAACGAAATATGTGACGGTTGGGCCACCGAGTGGGCAAAAAAAATTAGCGTGGGCCAAAAATGACCATGGTATATGGCAAGGTCAAGGCCTAAATATCATGGAAAAACAAGGTTAAGACAACAAAAAAGGGCTAAGCCCCCTAAAGGAAGGACAATAAATTTACCGTGGGCCAAAATTGACCCATGAAGGACAAAAAATACCTGGGCCAAAATTGACCCATGGTATCTGTCAAGCTTTGAAAGCAAAGGGGAAGGGCAAAAAAGGGTTAAGACATCAAAAAAATAGGGCTAAGCCCCCTAAATTGAAGATCAAAAATTACCGTGGGCATAAAATGACCATGATCGAAAAATTAGGGGGGCGTAAAATTAGGGAGGCAAATACGGGTACAAACGGTTTGCTTACGCAACGTTTTGGCGCAACCTCTTCGAAGGGTATTGCTAAAAATTTAGGGTCTGCCAAAAAATCAGGGTGCCGAAAAAAATTAGGTCTTAGGGTGGGACACGTACAACGGTTGCTTCCGGAAACCGTATGCGCAGGCATCACTTCTTCGAGGGTTGCAAAATTAGGGTTGTCCGAAAAAACATTAGGTTGCAAAAATTTAGGTTCTTCAAAAAATTAGCGGTTTCTCAAAAAATTTGGGGTTCTCAAAAAAATTTGGGTTTCTCAAAAAATTTGGGTTCTCAAAAAATTTGGTTTCTCAAAAATTTGGGTTCTCAAAAAAATCCGGGTTCTCAAAAAATCCGGGTTCTCAAAAAATCCCGGGTTCTCAAAAAATCCGGGTTCTGCAAAAAATCCGGTTCTCAAAAAAAGATCAAGCCCAAAAAGTTAAGGTAAAAAATTCATGATGCTCTTCAACCACTTTCACTTATATAAATGATGAATGTAATAAGGTGAAAAAGGTCGCAATCAATTTGGCGAGCAATAATGGCCCTCCACTACTTATATTATATATAATATTATATATATATTTTTTAAAACTTTATTTAAATAAATATTTTAATTTATAATTTTTTATATAATATATATATATATATATATATATATATACTATATATTATATATATATATATATATATATATATATATATATATATATATATATATATATATATATATATATATATATATATTATCCTTCCTTGTGAAATTCGAATTTAAAAAAATCTGGGCCCCCCCTTAGATTTCATCCTGCCGGCGCCCATGTATATATATATATCATATATATATATACAATATATATATATAATATTATATATATATATATATATATATATATATATATATATAGATATATTATATATTTATATATATAATATATATATATATATGGTCAGCCTCCCGAAAGCAACATGCATGTAACAAAAAAACTATAGCAGCTACAGGAAAATAAATAAAATTTGGCCAGCCTTCCGAAAGCATCATGCATGTAACTATAACAACTACAGGAAAATAAATAACATTTTTGATTGTAGCAAGCAATTTCATCGATGAAACAAAAAAAAAAAATATTTTATTCTAATATTTATTAATTACACCTTAAATATTAGTATAATCTTAGGGCTGGCAGCGTACGTTCTCATTAACCTTCCATTTCGGCAGTAGTACGAGAGCAATAGTTGCCATATATTGTTTTTTTTTTTATTATGCTCTGGAGAAAATGTTAATTTTTCTTTTTATTTCATTTTTAGGGGGTTCGAGCCGACGGAGGGACAGAGGGGGGACGAAGTCCCCCCCGTCGTCCCCCGGCATCCGAGAAACCACGACTCTGTTCATCTTTGTCGTTTACTCTTGGGATATCTTTTAGTTAAAAAAAATTGTACATTTGGCAACCTTAACGTTCACTCGTAGCGATGGAGCTCCTTCGTTCTTCTCAAAAAAATGATCATCGTCATACAGATTTTCCAACATTTTAAACAATTTTAAATTTTTCAAAAGCGTTATTTTTTTTATTTTTTTATTATTTCATGGATAAAAATGTCTCCTGATTAATAAAATTTTAGACCAGCCTCCCGAAAGCATCATGCATGTAACTAAAAAACTATAACAGTTACAGGAAAATAAATAACATTTTTGATTTCAGCAAGCAATTTCATCGATGAAACTTAAAAAAATTTATTTTATTCTAATATTTATTAATAACACCTTCAATATTAGTATAATCTTAGGGCTGGCAGCGTACGCTCTCTTAACCTTCCATTTCTGCAGTAGTACAAGTGCAAGAGTTACCAAATATTGTTTTTTTTATTATGCTCTGAAGAGAATGTTAATTTTTCTTTTTATTTCCTTTTTAGGGGGTTCAAGCCGACGGAGGGACAGAGGGGGGACGAAGTCCCCCTGTCGTCCCCCGGTAGGCCGAGAAACCTCGACTCAGTCCATCTTTGTGGTTTACCCTTGGGATATCTTTTAGTTAAAAAAAATCGACTTTAGGCAACTTTAAATTTCCTCTCGTAGCGATGGAGCTCCTTCGTTCTTCTCAAAAAATGATCATTATCATACAGATTTTCCAACATTTTTAACAATTTTAAATTTTTCAAAGCGTTATTTTTTTTTTATTTCATGGATAAAATGTCTCCAGATTAATAAAATTTTATTTATTTTCCTGTAGCTGTTATAGTTTTTTTGTTACATGCATGTTGCTTTCGGGAGGCTGCCTATATATATATATATATATATATATATATATATATATATATATATATATATATATAATATATATATATATATATAATATAATATTATATATATCAATATATATATATATATATATTATATATAATATATACTATATATATTATATATATATATATATGGGAAACTATACATTAGTCCCGCACGATATAACGAAAACTATGTAACTTACTACGAAACAGATGACATATTTGTAATTAGCGTATTAAAAATAATAAACGGGAAATTTTTTTTTTTTTTTTTTTTTTTTTTTTTTTTGTATAAAATGAAAGTGTAAATAGAAATTAAAATATTATTTTGTTGAAGTACGATAACCCTAAAATTATTTTAATGCACCAAACGGTTTTTATCCAATGAGAATTATTATTAATGAGCCTAACTCAATTACAAATATTGTGCTGCATATATTCCAATGAGGATGAATGTGCGTATTTTTTTCTCAGCGATACATTGGACGAGACCACAGTATGTCAGTAAAAGCTTCATATAATAAAACTACTCTATGTATATGTTTATTAAGATAAATATATGATAATTAATTATTAAATGTCTCAATTATGTATGTAAGCAACACATATAACTGTTATCTATAGCATTGTTTACAATATTATATCTAAGTGAGTTTGTCGTTTACAATGTTATGAGTATGCTCACAATTTTATGTTATATCACTAAATCACCTTGTCATATTTATAGAGAGAGAATGAAGAAATATCTTTATTTATTAAATAGATTTATCTAGTTTTCCTAGTTCTCTCGAATATGATTCAAATCATTTTTAACTCTCATTCTTTTTTAAAAACTCTCTTATTACTCATAACTAGTTATATGCGCAAACTGCTCTACTCAGTGAGATCCTCATATAAAGCGTACATCGTAACACCCTTATCGAAGCCAATAATTATAATAAAATATATATATAATATTATTTCTACACTCTATACTCATAACGCCATAACTCAAAACATTACTTAATCCAACTACACTCCCGCTAAAACCAACTCTTTATACAATGATCATGTTATGTGTGAGTTATAATAACGGGTGAGAGCGAATGAGTCGATCTTATCGTAGACTACTCCTCGCAGTATGTAAAATGAGATTCATAATGCGTAGTTTGACCTTGGCTGACCTCTGAGTAACGCTAGTATATATATATCTATATAATTCTTATACTCTTATTATTAAATGATAACTATAAATTAATAAAATATGTATATTTAAAAATCATAGGATAGGAAATAGTATATTATGTAATTATAATTCAAATAAAATATTTAATAGCTTACTGGTAGCGTCTTCTCATTCACGCAGCGGATGAGAATTTTTAACTGTCTATCTATAACGAAATGTTCATTATAAAAATAATTTACAGTCGTTATGTGAAACTATTATGAGTAGCTTGTGCTTTCATTTGCTCGTTAAAATGCATTTTGTTAAATGAATATAAACATATTAATAGTACGTATTACAATATATATATATATATAAATACATATAAATAAATATAAAAAATTAAGTCTCAAGAATAAGTATTATCTATACAATAAAAAAAAAATTTTTCAATTATAAGTTAAGTTTTTATAAATTTATTAATTTAAATTTTTGTTAAATGTAGCTTATCATACTTTTTGAAGCCCCAGACGCCATATAATATATATATATATATATATATAGATATACTATAAATATTAACTATATAATATATATATATATTTTAATATATATGATTATTTTATACAATAATATATTCATATATATTATATATTAAAATATGTATATATATAATTATATTATATATATATTATATATATATATATATCATTTATAATTATCATATATATATTATATATAATATATATTATATATACTATATATAATAATATAAGCCAAGCATCCCCGAAAAGGACATCATTAGCATGTCATCATTTTAAAATAACTATAAAACGAAGCTACGCGCATAAAATTCTCAATATCATTTTAATTATTAAGCATAGCAAGCAATTTCATATCGCGTGAAATACTTAAAAAAAATTATTTTATTCAAATATTATTAATATACACTCTCTACTTAAATATTAGTAATCTAGGTTCTGGCTCAGCGTTATGCTCTCTATACTCGACCTTCCGTTCCTGCTCATAGTATATAAGAGAAGCTAGCAGTGCCAAATAGTGTTATTATGATTTATTTGGCCTCTGGAGAAATGTTACTATTTTTTCTTTTTATTCCTTTATTAGAGGCGGGGCGTTCTCGAGCGACGTAGGACGTAGGGCGGGGACTTCGTCCTCCCCCTCACGGTCATATTCTCCCCTATGGATAGCGCGAGTATAGAGAATACACCCCGACTCTTCCAATCTTTGTATGTTTACCCCGGGAATAATTCTTCTAGTATATTGAATAAAAAGAATAAAAATTCAACATTTGGCAACTTGGTGAGTACGTGAGCCTCCCTCGGTATTATGTACAGATTTATTCTTCGTATTCTCAAAAAAACTAAATTTTTCCAACATTTTTAAAAATTTTAAATTTTTAAAAAGCATTATTTTTTTTTATTTTTTTTAATTCAGGGTAAAAAATGTCTTCCTGATTAATAAAATGCTATTTATTTTCGTGTAGCTGTTGATAGTTTTTTATTACATGCATGTATCCTTTCTGAGTGAGTAATGCTGACCATACTATATATATTATATATCATATATATATATATGTATATATATATATATATATAATATATAGTATATATATATATATACTATATTAATTAATTATATATTAATTATATTATATTATATTATATATAATATATAATATATATATATATATATATATATTATTATATATATATAAAATTATAATATATAATTATATATATATATTAGTTATAATATATTATTATATATATATTATATCATATAATATTATGTAAATGAGTATTGCAACGAGTCAATAAAATTAGGGGGCTACGATATCCGACGGGGCGTGATATAATATAACAGTAGGCGGCGGAGTTTTCATATTTTATACCCCGTCATAGTATATTAGAGGTAGGAGGTATAGTACGGTATAGGAATAACTACCCACGGATCAAACCCAAATACCTATAAAGAGTCAGTGTATAGGTTTCCGTAGACTCACTCCCGATAGGGAGTGTGAAATTAGTAGTCCTACCCTGTCGTTCCCGGAATAGGCGAGAGACCCGATACTTATTTCCTAGTCATCATAATGTATAAGACGAAATATACACTTTTTGGTGATATAACTATATAAGATGTTTTTTCCTATATAATTTCAACTCCAACTCCGTCAGTTACCTACGTGCACTCACTGACTTACAGCTGCAGACCTCACGCTCTCACGGTTCCGGCCTTCCTCACGGCCCCAGCCTCCTTGAATTAACTATATATATATATTATAATATATATAATATAATATATATATGTACTGTGCACAATTTCATATTTTTAAAGTACGGTCTTCTAATAATATAATTTATATTCTATCGAGGTGAAAAAAATATATACTATAGATAAAATATAATATAAAATATATCTTAATAAACAAATTACACCCATCCACTCTCTGGATAAATTTTCTATTAACCCAAGAAAAGTACATCGTCTAATGCTCCTTCAGGTTTGGCCGGCAAAGTCATTCTCTTACATTTCATGATCTCTAGGAATTCTCTCTCTCTCT
>JABUQX010106043.1:40000-55619 GCA_015478945.1 Trachelipus rathkii | reverse complement strand
CGGTTTGACGAATGCCATCTTTTGGCCTGAATACGCAAAAACTGAGCTAAAGTTGTTACGCGGGCTGATTTTATTTAAAGAGTTTAAAGTTCAACGGAATTTTAATTTATCGTTTCCATGAAACAAATATCGAAAATCAATTATTTAAATTTCTTTACCTCAACGAGAAATTTATTAGAACTGAATGAAAGTCAGCGGATATTTTAGAATAATGAATAAATTTTTATAATTTATTTTATTGATAAATAATGGTCATACGTAAAGGCGATTTCAATCTATCAATTAGTTATGACCTACTGTAAGGAGGCATGCTACTTTACGGCCTAAATCCCGTGTGTTTTTGTTATCTTTGGTGGAAAAAATTTCAAAGGGAACAATTAATTTAAATTTTTGGCACAAACTAATAATAAAGGGAACGATGATTTTTTTGTTCCACCACCTTACGCAAAGGGGGGGGGGGCACTTAGTTTTTTTTCGGGAAATTTTGAAACTTGTCCCAGGAACCCCCTGTACCCCCGCAAACTAATGAAGAGTACCTGAGGACCCTACAGCCGATTTTAGTTTTACGATATCTCCAATTATTCCTGAGTTATTGAAGTTTTCGGTTTCTCCCCCGCCCTACAGCCGATTTTAGTTTTACGATATCTCCAATTATTCCTGAGTTATTGAAGTTTTCGGTTTCTCCCCCGAAAAAAACAAAATTTCTCTTCTAGTGCGGTTCGCACCCAGTCGCAGGTTTGAAAATAAAAGCCTGTCAATATGGCATCTTTTACCGGGAAATTTCCGGTCTATATTCTTTATTAATAAAGGGAACATAAAGATAAAATTTGTGCCAAAACCCATAATAAAATGGCACTAAAGGGAACGTTACCTGGTGAATTTTAAAAAATCGAAAAAAAATAAAATAATGGTCATGCGTAAATGCAAGTTCAATCTATCAATTAGTTATGACCTACTGCAAGGAGGCATGTTAGTTTACGGCCTAAATTCCGTGTTTTTTTTTATCTCTGGTGGAAAAATTTCTAAAGGGAACAATTAATTTAAATTTTTGGCACAAACCCATAATATAGGGAACGATTTTTTGTCCCACCACCTAAGAAAGATCAAATTTGTGCCACAACGCATAATAAAATCGCACCGAAGGGAACGTTACCTTGGTGAATTTTAAAAATTCGAAGAAAAACAAAATGTCATGGCGTATAAATGCAATTTCAATCTAAATCATTATATTACCTACTGTTAAGGAGGCAGTGCTAGTTTACCGGCCTAAATTCCCGTTTGTATTTTTATATATATCCTGCGGTGGAATAAATTTCTAAAGGGAAAAATCAATTTAGATTTTTGGCACCAAACCCATAAGTAAAGGAAACGTTTTTTGTTCCCATTACCCCTACGCGCAAAGGGACAAACACGTTAGGTTTTTTTATTTCCAGAAATTTGAAACTGTCCCAGGATCAACCCCTGTACCCCCGCAAACTAATTGAGGCGCGAGACCTGCAGACCCTACAAACTGATTTTAGTTACGAAACTTCTCAAATATTTCTTAGTTATTGAAGGTTTTTGCGGTCTCCTCCGAAAAAAAAAAAAAATTTTCTTCTAAGCGGGGGCGCACCCGATTCACTAAGTAGGCCGAGTTCTCGTCACCGGGAAAATTTTTTGGCAAAAAGTCCTTGTTTAATAACATTGACAAGAAGAATTCAAATCTGGTTGCAAAACGCATAATAAAATAGCACTAAAGGGAACCGTTACCTGGTGAATTTAAAAATTCGAAAGGAAGATGATAAAAAAAATATGTGGTGATTTTGAAAAAGGTGAATTATCAAAATCTTTTCTAAAGACAATTCCAAGAAGCTATCGTTTTTCAAATAATTCGTATGTAAATATATTTAAATCAATTAAATACATTAAAACATTTATATAAAACAGTTTAAATCTTTTTCAAGATATAAGCAAATTACTTCATAACTTTTAGTAACCGGAAAGCGTAGAAAATATAAAAAAGATTGACCGATAATCTGCGAATAGGGTGGTGCAAAAAAAATTACACATATCTGTGTTCGAAGTTTTGCAGTTAACATCATCGAACAAAGAGTAAAAGAACAATAAGAGGTCCCATGTTTTGGCATGTTAAAATTTAATAGTAACAATAGATAGAAATAAAATAAAGAAGGATAAGAATGAGATAAAAGAATCTCTCCATATATTAATCACATACCAAGCATACTTGTGCTAATGTTTTATGTATAATTTAAAAAAAATGCTGTATTATACAACAGTTATTATAAAGAGCATACAGTCAAATAGCTTAATGTAATGCATATTGCACGCACAAAAAATATATAAACTGTATATTATGATACAATTAATTCATATAGCCTATTTATTGATAAATAATAAAAAGAATATCCTATATACCGTTAACTCGTACGCCTAGCCATAAAAATATGAAACAATTACTAACGACCCATAAAAATACCGAATATTCGCCTGATGAAAGAAAAAATGAGTCTTTATTCATGATCGCCGTCAAATAAAATGATGGTAAAATGAAGAAATCGCAGGCGATTTCTGTATGCAACCCTCGATCAATCGTTCATTCGTCACTAGCCTCACGCACGAAACTCGTCATCTCGAAATCCACAGCGCTACGCGCTCGGTTACACGTGTCCGAGGCCTGAAGACAGAACAGCACGTCACCGTAAGATTATTTTAGAGCGCTATAGGCTGTGAGCTCGCTGCCGACAATACGTAATATCGACGACTACTCTTAAACATGAGAAAGCCATGAACAGATCGTGTTCCTTGACCCGCCCAGACATGCGATGCCCGATCTCGCCTAAAAATACTTTTAGTTAGCTTTTCTCTTTAGCCACTTCTAGAGATTGAGCAACTTCGGATAATATTCTTTGCATGCTCGTAGCCACACGATGCGATATATTCCGAAGTTCAAATCGCAGCAAACACACTCAGTATTCGCGATCCACTTTTCGTGTCATACCGTCCATTCAACTTTAATTTGGGCGAGGCTAAAACGGTTGCTGTTCACTATCTGCTGACATCATTAACTCTCTTTTTATCTCGATATTAACCCAAAATGGGCACGGATCTCATCACCTCTAGAACTAGAAATGGTAAATCTTTGAGACTACGATTCTCAATCGTCAGAGGCTCAATCCTTACGAGCCGATCTTTCCGATCGCTCAGAAGCCGATCTGTTTGGTTGAAACGTGCTAGTCAGGTTATACCTGCTATGCACAAACACGTCGACGCGTCCGCTATACGTGATCACACCATCATGAGAAACGTAACGCATCTAATCTTGACTTTAGCGTCGACAAACAATACCGACAGACCAATATTACTGCTCGGACAGCCAGATTCCTTCAATCCGCCAACGCATCGCATTATCATCAGTAGTGGATTTGATCTCCCGAGAAAATATATGCTTCGCTTGCAGGAGGAATTAGGCGATCTGTAATATCTGTCAGCCGACGAGTTTGGCGGGTGTCTTTGTATACGTCACGAGTTAGTTAATATTGCGCAAGAATCTGGATAACAAATTATAAACAAATATGTAAGCAGAGATTTACTAATTTCACTCAAAGCTTAGTAGCATTCAACTTAAAAATAGTTTAAATAGTTAATATATATATATATACTAGTATAATATATATTATAATATATGTATATATATTATATATTATATATTAATATAATATATTTATTTAATATTATATTTAATATATATATAAAAATATATATAATATAATATATATATATATATTATCAAGCGACTATATATATTTTTAATGTGTAAAGTGTGCAGGGCGTAGCCCTTGCACACTCTAAATATATTATTTTTATAAAATTATTTTTAGTTATATCCAGAGATTATTACATTATAGATGGAATTGTTTAAAGGAGAATTTGAGATAACTAGCGAAATTAATTAACTAACTCGTGACGATAAAAGACACCCGCCCAACTCGTCGCTGACAGATACTACGAATCCCATTCCTCCTCAACGGAACAATAATATTTCTCGGGAGAAAATCGCACTACGATGAAATCGGACGTTGGCGGATTTAGGGAATCTGGCTCCGAGGGAATATGGGTCTGTTCGGGTATTGTTGTCGACGCTAAAAGAAGAAGATGCGACGTTTCCATTGGTCGTGATCACGATAGCGACCGTCGACGTGTTTTGTCGCAAGCGGATAACACTAGCACGTTTTCAACCAAAGATCGCTTCTCGGAAGGAAAGATCGCCGAAGATAGCTCTACGATGAAATCGAACCTTCAAGAATTTACCATTTCTGGTTCTAGAGGGATGAGATCCCGTGCCCCTTTTGGGGTTAATATCGAGATTAAAAGAAGAGTTAATGATGATCACGATAGTGAACACAACCGACTTTTACCTCGCCCAGAAAAAGTTGAATGGACGGATGAACAACGAAAAGTGATCGCGAATATGAGTGTGTTGCTCGATTTTGAACTTCGGGAATATATCGGCTCGGTGTGCTACGAACATGCAAAGAAATTATCCGAAGTTCTCTTAGAAATGCTAAAGAGAAAACAACTAAAATATTTTTTACGAGAATTCGGGCACGCCATGTCCTGCGGGGAGGAACACGGATCTTTATGCTTCATGTTTAAGAGAGTCGTCGATCACGTTTGTCGCGCGACTCACCCATGCGCTCTTAAAAATATCTACGGTGACGTGCTTCGTCTTCACCTGGACACGTGTACCGACGCTAGCTGTGGATTTCCGAAATGCGAGCTTCGTCGTGAACAGAGACGAAAACGATTGATCGAGGGTTCTTAAAATCCCGCGATTCCTCTCATTTTCCATCATTATTTTGACCGATCATAAAAAGATTCATTTTTTATTTCATCAGGCAATATTCGTATTTTTATGGTCGTAGATTGTTTATTTTTTGCTACGACGAGAACGGTATAGGAATTCTTTTTTATTATTTATCAAATAAATAGCTATAATTAATTGTATCATAATAACGTTTAATATTTTTTTGGTAAATATGCATACCTTCATTTCTGTAACTCTTTATAAAATTTGTAATAATAACATTTTTTTAAAAAATAAATAAAATATACAAATTATGTTTGGCGTGTGATTAATCTTTTTATCTTCTTATCTCATTCTTATCTTCTTATTTTATCTATCTATGTACTATTAATTTTAAACATGCCAAAACATGGACCCATTTTTTTACACTTTGTTCAGATGATTTAACCGCAAAACTTTCACAGTATATTGTAATTTTTCTTTGCACCACCTATTCGCAATTACGGTCATGATATCTATTTTCTAGCTTCTACATAAAAGTACGTTAATAAATTTTCTCTTGAAAAATATATTTAAAAAGACTGTTTGTAATAAATGGTTGGTAGTTTAATGTTTTAAATAATCAGTTTTGCATTACTAAAAATTTACGAAACAAAATAGATTATTGAGAGGATACTCTTTTAAAAAGATTTATTAAGTTTACCTCTTTTAAAATGGATCCATTAATTTGTTTTTCTTCGAATTTTAAAATTCACCAGGTAAAACGTTCCCTTTAGTGCCTATTTTTATATGCGTTTTTCAACAAATCTTGATCTCTTGTCAATTTATTAACCCAAAAAAGACTTTTTGCCCCAAAAATTTCCCGTCGGAGTCGAGATGAAAGAAGATTGCCTACTTCAGTAACGAGCGTTGCGCCCCCGCATAGAAGAATTTTTTTTTTTTTTTTCAGTGGAGATAAACCGAAAAAAACGTTCAACTAACTAAAGACAGAGAAGGAACCCAAATTCGAGATTCTGTTTAAACACTAAAATCATTGTAGGGTCCTCAGGGCTACTCTCATTTAGTTTTGCGCGGGAGGGCTAGCAGGGGTTCTTTCCTGACGGACAAGTTCAAAATTTCCGGAAATAGAAACCTAAAGTTTTTTCCCCATTTTGCCCGCCTCGTATTTAAAGCGGCCCCGTAATGGGCGGGGGGTATGGGAACAAAATATCGTTCCCTTTAATTATGGGTTGTCGCCACAACCAAAAAAAATCTAAATTGAATTTTTCCCTTCTAGAAATTATTCCCACCAGATAAATATAAAAAAAAAACAACCGCGGGATTTAGCCGTTCGAAACAGCATGCCTCCCTTTACAGTGAGGTAAAACTAATGAAGATTGAGAATTTGCATTTACGCATCCAATGACCATTTTTCGTTTTTTCTTCGATTTTGTAACAAAATTCAGCACTCCCGGTAACGTCCCTTCGGGTGCGATTTTATTAGCGTTCTGTGGCCACAAATTGACTTTCTTAGTGGTGGCGACAAAAAATCGTCCCTATATTATGGGTTTGTGCCAAAAATTTGAAATTAATTGTTCCCTTTTAGCAAATTTTTCCACCAAGAGATACAAAAAAAACAACGACGGAAATTTCAGGCCCGCGAAAACTAGATGCCTTCTGCAGATAGCGTCATAACTAATTGATAGATGAAAAACTTTGCATTTACGCCACAATAGACCATTTAATGTTAATTTTTTTCGATCGATTTTTTTACAAAAATCACCAGCAAGGTAACGTTCCCATTTAGCTGCCATTTTATTATGGGTTTTGCACAAAATTATCTTTAAGTTCCCTTATTAATTAAAAAATATCAGACCGGAATTTTCCCCGGTAAAAGATGCCATTAGTGGACAACTTTAGTTGTTCAAACCTGGCACGGGGGCCAAAGTGTGGGGACCAACAGACACACGAACACGATCCTAGAATGCCAAAATGACCAATAGACCTTATCACTTACCCGGGGTAGGCGACAACGCCAAATAGTATCTGATGCCACAACTTATGCACTACGACTTACCTGCACAACGATACTCAGTACAACCATAGGACGGAATCCAGCGCCCCAGCTGGCAGTTTCTCTGCCAGTCTTTGCCGGATCATCTCGGCGTTTGAGCACCCGCACTAAATATGATACCATAGTCTTCTTCGCGCTATGTCTCCATTCTAAGCGGCGGACTCTATGTGCCAAACTGCGCCCGAGCCCAAATGAACTTCAAGCTTACACTAATTGTCACTTCCTGCATGCATCGACGCGAATTTCACACCTTTCTAGTACCTTAGCTTATATGCCTCTCAGCATGCCCCAGTCCCAAGCAACAGCCGCTTCCTTCCCCCTATATCTTATTCGCTCTGGCAGGTTACTCCCAACTTCCCTCTCACAATTTCTTCCCGCACCTCCACGTCAGCCGCGTATCCGCTTTTCCATACCTGACGGTCTCCCTGAATCGCCGTATGTACCCTCCACTGACATACACCGCGAACCTATGTCTCCCCGCATTCCGCGCTTTCACACCACTCCTCATTTCATAGCCCGGCCAACATACCTGTCTATCACCGAACTTGATCGTAAACCCCACTGCATAAACGATTCCTGCACTGCCCTTCTCCACCACCCCCTTACACCAACCCAAGTCTACACCCTTCTTCCTACCTTAAGGCCCCCGAGCAGATTAGCAAACCTCTATATCACCCCCCCTTTACCGTACTCCTAATCGCCGCTCTCCCCAATATTCCTCCCGTTTTCTCTGTTACCGCACAGCCATCCTCCTACATCACACAACTCATTCTCTGAACTCACTCTCGGTAAGTCAAGCCTTCAGCCTTCTATATCTCCCTTCCGGCACACCATTACTCACGGAAGCCACGATCTGCCTGCCACGATATTCGGCCGATCATCGGCGACTTTGCCATTGGCGCATAGGGCCCTGATTCAATTTTAATTCTATCAAACTCTTTAAATCGGGTCGTATAAAGAGACCGACACCCGAAATAATATGATTGTCATTTAGGAACTTGTGCGTAATGCTGTTTATGCCGCTACTCGAGGAGAGGACGTGCGTATAAGCGGCGATGAGGATACCGATATCTTTGGCGTCGTTTAACAATTCCGAATAAAACGTGAAATCGATGCCGTCTTTCGAGTTTCGGGCTTTTTCCTCGATAAATTTAACAACGCAAGAAATCCTTTCGGACAAATCGTTGGTTCCCTCCCCTTCGTGCCACGCGTAAAAATGCGCGGTGTTATCTTTCTTGGTGTAAATAGAAAAACTATAAAGATTTATTTTTGGAGTGTTGCTAAACGAACCAGCCGTCGATGAGGAGGAGGAGGGAGAGGAGGATTCACCCGCCGGACACTGGATTGGTTTTTGAGATCGCAAATCGGCCACCACGAACGATTTTGTTGCCATTTCCTCGTCCATTTTTTTCATTCTCGATAACGAATGCGTTTCATTCACGTGCCTACGATATATTTCTTCCAAAGCCGTTTTCTTCTCTCCTTCGGCTGTGATAAACGCGTCGCACACGAGGCATCTGCTGTAAGGACGCTCTTGAACTCTCGAAGATTTCCATTGGTTCGCGTAATCCATCACCAATGATTTTATTTTCGATATTTCTTCCCTTTCTTTATCGTGGATGGCGCTCGTTATGGGTTTATCCGTGATATTGAAGGTTCTCTTGAAAAAGCTCCCGCAAACCTTCTTGCGGCGTTTCGCGTCGAGGTAAAACGCGGCAGCGGATTCCTTCGAAACTCTCTTTCTACTTTTTCTTCCGCTTCTGTTTTTCGCCACGTATTGCGTCAAATCGGGAATTTCTATACGCGATGCGATAAATTCCCGCCGTCGCGCTTCGTCTTCGATTTGCAAAAAAGCTTCGAAACTTTCTCGAACTGAATTAGCCGGTACTGCCTCTCGGCAATGCAGATCGCAATTCAATTCGCAGAGCGGCCTCATAGCGTCCGTCGTCGAATAAACTACTTTTTTCCGAAAAACTGACTGGCGCGAGGAGACTCAGTGAGAGTCGATTAGGAAAGTCTCTCTCTACAATGGCTCCGGAATGGAGAATAGGTTTCTTACCACCGGTGCTCGATCTTTTTATTTCGGCGTTACACGTATACAAATTTTATTTTAAAGTTTTAAAATCCTTTATTTAAAAAAATTTAATTCTTATTTATTTTTAGTTTTTATTTAAATAAACTACGAGAATAAGAAACCGACCCACGAATGGATATAAATTTACCAAAATTAAAGAACGATTTGCGAAGATAAACGAAAACTTATTCAAGTTAACTCATCCTCGGGACGGGATGAGACGTCGTTAAACAAAATAGATTTCTCGAACCCCGAAGGCGTATTAATTAAATTTATATATTTTTTAATGTAGCTCCTCATATCTGCAGTCCTGCATTAAAATATGTAAGGGATAACGACATTAACATAATTAAAAAAAAATTTTAAAATAGTTTTTTAAACGTGTTATGGTTGTCTAAGTTAAAAATCGTTAGTTAGTTTATTGAAATAACTAGCTCATTAATAGAAATAACGAGTTCATTTATAGAAATAACTGAAAATATGTTTTAATTTTTTTATACTATGAATATTAAACATGCCATTTTTCGTGCCCTTTTTCACGACCCTTTTTCATCCTCACTCTTTTCGGGCGGTTTTCCGCCAGTAAAACTACTGCGAACGTAGCGAGCGCCAGCTAGTGGAGTGAGTACCATCGGCCCAATTATTGCCCTATTTTACAGTTGCTAATTATCGGTAAATAAAGCATCCCCCTGTTCCTGGCCATAATATTCTCCAATTTCATAATTACCTATTTTGGGCAGTTTTTCTGCCGGTAAAACCACGGCGAACGTAGCGTGCGCCAGCGAGCGAAGTTAGTTCACCGGCATTATCATTGCCCTACTTTGTTGCCCTTTTTTCATTCAGCACGCGCTCGAAGGCAAGCCCTAACGCTTGCGTTAGGGAGGAGCGTTAACATCGCTGCTTGTTACAATTAATAAATATTTTGCTTATAATCTATGCCTATATACATAGACCATTCGTTTTAATCGCGAATAAAAATAGTAACGTTTCACGGGGATCGAGAAGATCTTCGAAGGAAATTCACCGAGGTCGGGTTCCCTCGAGGCCATCACTAGCTTATAGTGTCGTTTCTAGAGGGTAAGGAAATTGACTATAACGAACTTTCGTAGATAACTAATGTATCTCGAAGGTATAATCGAAAATCCCCGAAAAATAAGTCCAAAAAAATTATCAAAGTAAAATTTTTTACGGCGTTTTTGAATTAGATCATCGAGTTATCTAACGTTCCAACGTAACGACACTCTACGGATTATTATTGCGCTTGACGATGGTTTAAGCCAAATTAAAGGGTTTCAGAACGCGTCTAATAAGAAACGCGTAATTTAACATCCGAGATTTAGCGATCCGCTATTTTCACAACCCCTATTTCGACCATTTCGTTTCCTAGAAACCGTAGGTACTGAGTTGCGAGCGTCATTAAGGCAGTCAAAATCGGAAAGCTTAGGGATAACGCCATTTTACAGAATATTCTTTCCACAGCGGGAAGCGGTTTTTTGAATAGTTGCAACCATCGTTTAATTTCTAGGCCTTTACGAAAAAAGCGGTAATAAAGACACGATTTTTAATTTAAAAAAAACGTAAAACAAATAAAACGAATGTTTTTAAATCATTTTTATTATATTAAATTTTTATAATATTGTCACAACAGTAATAGGACATTTAAAAAAATAATTAAACAATTAGTAATGTGAAACAAATTATTATGAATCAGTTACGGGAGTAGGCTCTAACAATTTTTTAAAGTCCTCCTTCCACCCTAGCATTTCGGCTATTTTTTCGCAGCTTTCGTCGCAGTTATCGATGAGGCAAAAATCGATTTTTCGCATTTTCGATTCTTCGAGCTTTTCCTCTCGATTAATTAAAAGCTGAGGGCAAGAGTCAGGCACGTTAAGAACCAAAGACGCGAAAGGATTACCGAATAAAACGGTTCCTATTATTATTAGTAAATCGCATTTCTTAAAATCTTCGACGTATTGGGATTTTTTTTGGGGTGAAACAGGAAAGTCGCAAAATAGGGCGTACGGTTTTACCATAGTATTTGGACAATCGAAACACTCTGGGATAACATCTTTGGAAATTTGCTCACCCATCCATTCTCGCGTATATTCTTTTTGGCAGGAAAGGCAATGGTTCCTTCGAAACGAACCGTGGTATTCTACGACTTTTTCTAATGGGATTCCGGTTAACGCATCCAACGTATCCACATTAAGCGTGTAATGTCGTAATAGAACTCCTTTATCGTGAAGCAGCTTAAAAAAGTAGTGAGCTGGTGTAGGTTTGAATTCGGACGGAAAAATCGCTTTTATCCTTTCATAAAAAGCTTTCGAATTAAATGTTTTAGAATGGATTTTAACGTGATCTTTCAATTCTTTGTCCTCGTCGTTTTTCTCTATATTTTGGAATGTCTCTTTGATCGGAAACAGACGGTCAAGAATTTCCCCACAAGGAGATATCCCGCGACCGGCTACCGTGATTACGTTTTTACATTTTCCATCTTTAATAAGGGAAACCACGTCGTCGAGTGTGGTCACGGAGAGGGGGACTCTCGGAGGTTTTTCCTCTGATGGCGCGTTGTTCGTTGGAGGCGCGATTTCTTCAGACATGTCTGCTTCTGAGGTCGAGAATGATTGTGACGAGTCCGGTAGTTGCTTATATTTAGCGAGATAGCAGATTAATGATTTTTATTTATTAATTAAGGCATTATTATAAAATAAAAATTCAATCCACATTTAATTTACGGTTCATCATCGTTTCGAATAATATTCACGACGCATATTTTTATTTTATTTTTGACATTATATTGGAGACGTATCCTGGTTTCATTATTACCATTATCGTTATTTAGATTTTGGATGAAAAAAGAAATAATAATAAACTATTTTTTAAAATTTTATTTAATTACTTTTGTTTACGCTTTTTTTCTAAAAAAAATTATCGCAAAAGTTATCGTAACGCGAAGAGAGTTCGATTTGGCTATTGAAGTTGTTACTCGTCTCATTCACATCTGGATGATTATTAATTATAATTATAATTAAATTTATACTTATAATTATAATTATAATTATAATTATAATTATAATTATAATTTTTAATTGATAATTATAATTATAATTATATTTATATTAATATTAAATTATAATTACTAAATATAATTAAATTATAATTTTACTTATAATTATTTTATTATTTTAATTATTTAATATTTTAATTATTTTTATTACCTTATTATTTTAATTATATTTACATTATTTTAATTATAATAATTATTATTATTAATAATTTTAATTGTAATTATTATTATATATTGATATTATTATATATATTATATTAGTATTATTATTATTATTATTATTATTATTATAATAATATTATTATTATTATTATTATTATTATTATTTGTTTATTATTATTATTTTATATTATTATTATTATTATTATTATTATTATTTTATTATTATTTTATTATATTATTATCTATTATTATTATTATTATTATGATCTATTATTATTATTATTATTATTATTATTATTATTATTATTATTATTATTATTATTATTATTATTATTATTATTATTATTATTATTATTATTATTATTTTTATTATATATTATATTATTATATATATATTATTATTATTATTATTATTATTATTAATTTTATTATTATTAGCTATTTATTATTATTATTATTATTATTTATTATTATGTATTATTTATATTTATTATTATTATTAATTATTATTATTGATTATTATTATTGTATTATTATTATTATTATATTATTATTATTTATTATATATTATTATTATTATTATTATTAATTATTATTATTCATTATTATTATGTATTATTATTATTATATATTATTATTATTATTATTATTATTATATTATTATTATTATTATTATTATATATTATTATTAATGTCAACATTTATCTTAAAATACAAAAAAAAAAATGTTTTTTGAAATAGTAAAATTGTCAATTATAACAATTTGGGTGAAGCTCAATTTGATATTCTGTCAAGGCTCTTTGCTTTGTAATCAACCTTCTTTCATTGAAAATTAAATTACTTTGCCTTATTTCTCTGTTTGAATTTCTGTTTGGAAAGAATTTTCTTTTAAATTAAAACTGAAAAAGTTAAATAAAAATGAAAATTACTAAATGTAAACGTATTAAAATGATAATAAATATGAAATTAAAAAAATTGTAAAGGTTTTATTATTGCAATTTGATCCAAATTTTCTAAGAAGCTCTTATTGCATTTTTAGAATGAAAATAAATAATTATTAATTTTTTCAATTAGTTTGTTATTGAAGCGTGTAAAAAATGAACTTAAAAGATATATTTAAATACACATTTAAAAAAATCAAAATATTTTTCCAAAAATATTAGAAAAAGATTTTAAAATATTAATTTATTAAATATGTCTTTTGTAAATTTTTTACATAATTTTAATTTTTAAATTTAATTATTTTTAATATATTATTTTTCTTCTGAAATTGAAACCCAAAAGATTTCATATTTAATCTTTACTGAAAATATAAAGTTAATTTGAAAATTTACTCCTATATTTGTATTTCATTATTTTTTATTACTCTTATTTCCAAATATATATATATATATATATATAATATATCTATATATAGTATAATATATATATATATATATATATATAATAATAGTTATATATATAGATAATTATATATATATATATATAAGCAGAAATGCAAACTTCCTTTACGGTATGGATTTTTCTTTCATCATTCAAGTTTGGATTATAGGCAGAAATTCATTTTTGGATTCCACTACGAACTCTGATTTCTTTTCGAATTCTAAATGGTTCTTTTATGACAGCTCCCTTATATATGAGCAATATTTCAAATAAAGGACCTAAAGTTCAAGTAACTTCGCCTCTACATATGTAACTTCTTTACGGTATGAATTTCTTTCATCATTTTAGTTTGGATTATGGCAGAAATTTATATTTTGGCATTCCACTCGAACTTGATTCCTTTTGAATTCTAAATGGTCTGTGAACCGCTCCCTTTATGTATGAAGAATATTTTCAAATAAAGACTTTAAATTCCAAGCAACTTCGTCTCTCATAGTCAAGCAATGTTTCCTCTCTCAACAACAGCTTTTGAAAAACTATTTACCGTGGCGCATGTCAAATCATGGATACATTAAAAACGCCTCTTATACTGGACCTTTCATTGGAAATTCAACGGTTCGATCGATGTGGCATTAACTTGTGAATAACTCAATTGTTCAATATCAATAATTGTATAAACATTTTTGTATTTTTATGCATTTAAACTGTTCGTATGTTGTTATATCTAAACGGATTAACAAATAGCTTGTGTTCAAATGCCCCTTTATTTTCTGTATATATAACATGTATTAGTATTTTTTATGTATTAAAATATTGTATATATGTTAGCATCTTCGGATGTAACTAATTATGATCGTATTTTGAATATTCTTTGCATTCTTGTATTACTATTTTTGCCTTCAAATGTTTGTATGACTACTTATGTCTTTGGACATAATTAGTGCTTTCATTTGAAAGTACTATTACTTTATGTATTTTACTTATTCTTTTTACTTCATTGAAAGTTTTATATGTTTGTGTGCATTGTTAATGCCCCAAATATGTATACATAGATATAAAGTAAAGATATAGATATTATAGAATTAATAATCATACTTTCTCACTCACATTTAGCGCGATATATTGTCTAAAAACAGAATAAATGTGTCATTGTTTTATTTTAGGTTCTACTTATGCTAAGATTTGCGCGAACAAAATTTTAGCATAAGTCGAAAATTGAAATAATATAGTAAACCCGTCCTGTTGCAGAACTCTCAATCGATAAGATTAACAATAAGAAATTAGAAGAAATAAATTCACTCAAGATACTCTCTCCAGAAATCTTCCCGGCAAGAGAGATAAATTTCAAGGAAAGGTCTGCGACTCCGAATTTCGATCACAAATTCGCAAAACGAAGAGTCAAGCCAAGTTTGTAAACGCCTAGGAAAAGTCTGTGACTACCAATTTTGCCTACGAAGAGTAACTATCTTTTATAACGACTATTATTCTACTTTGTGCAACATCTTTACTTATGTTGAATAAAAACATCATCTCAAATATGGATTTCAAATTACCATCCTCGTTTATATAGGTGCTTGTACACAAAAGAAGAGACCAAACATCTGCAAGCAGCTATATTTTCACAGGAAACCGCACACACTTGATTTGCTCCCTTGCTTCCAAAGTTTAAAGCTCTCCAAACATTATCCCGACTATCCTGTCGGATTTTCTCGGACTCACAGACAACTAAATACTTAATCAATATTTCACAAACTTACGGATTAGCAAATTCCAGTCGTCTTGCTAGATTCTTGACTCCTTTTCTTTTTGCTTCGGTCGTCTATGTCTTCCGCTCTGTGGTATTTTTCCTATCTCTTTCTCTTCTTAAGTTAGCTTCTTTTATAATATTTTACGTTGTCTATTTCATTCCCGTAACAATATGTTATATATATATATATATATATATAATATATATTAATATATATATATATAATATATATATATACATATATATATAGTATATATATATATTATATATATATTTCTTTTATTATTAAAGGTAGATACCTTGTTTATTCCCTACTCTCCCCATTA
>JABUQX010106043.1:0-30000 GCA_015478945.1 Trachelipus rathkii | reverse complement strand
ATATATAATATTATATTATATATATATATATATATAATAAATTTTTCAACAATTCAGCCAAGCCCAATAATGTCACTAAAACTGCAAACAATAAATATCATCCAAACCTACAATCAATAGTTTAAACAATAATTACAGCAATCGATATTTAGCCATTGATACAGTACCAAACATAACTTAATACAAAAAATAACAAAATCAAATATCCCCACAAACCATACAAACAAACCCGAATAGTGCACATCAATAACTGAGCGCCCCAAGTTGCAATCCTATTCCTCATATTATTCAAGCTATTCACAGCTGATCTCCCACAACCACAAACAGACAACACAACATAAAAGTAACACCTTACGCGGAAGAAATTAACATAGCTACCACATAGAATTTAAACACTGCGACAAACCTGACAAACAATGCATTAATCAACTCCAAACAGGAAACAGAAATCCGCCTCACCAAACAAACCATCAATCACTTTAATCACAAATGACCGGCAACTCGGTTCCACACACCACCTAAATATACTTAAATAACACTACCATAAATTTCAACAAACTCCCCAAAATCATCGGAATATCACTTGAAACTCATCTCACCTTAACAAAACACATAGACAATACAACCTCATCAGCAAGCAAAAAACTAAACATATAAAAACAAACGCCCCCACCGACTTCACGAACAGTAAACAGACATCCACCACAATATACAAACAATACATAAGTCCGAATCTAAACTACGCCTCCCCAACTTGGCACCCACTGCTGGCTATAAACAACATTAAGAAGCTAAAAACAACAAACCATTAATATAATCATAACATGATGTACATCAACAACACCCACACGAAGAAAAAAAATACTACCTATATACCTACACCTGGATATGATTGGCACGTAATTCTTTGCCAAAGCTCAAACACCCCCAACATCCATGTCACAATACCCTCTCAAATCCCATTCATCACAGCCTTAAAGAACCTGCTTCTTCAGCAGCTCTTCTTTACGACCAAATCCTGAATAACATCATTTACAACCTAAACAACACATCATACACTAAACAAATCCACTCAACACTAATAGAAAACTACCTAAGACGCAGACCACCAAACAAAATACTTAACAAACATCCACCAGAAATAGCATCAGAATCCAAGATCTAGTCAGTCATCCTTAGCCAAACTAAGATGCGGCCTCCACCCAAATCTACAATATTACAAATGCAGATTAAACCTCAATCAAATCACTACAAATACCTGTCCAAACTGTAACCAGGTCCCGGAAAACATATCCCACTTTCTTCTATTCTGTCAATCAAACTCTAAACCCAGAGGAGTCTTAAAAGTTTCACCAAAAGCATGACGGTATATATACAACTCACTGCTACGCCTAAAGCTCCCTCCTTTGTAATTCAGTTCTATCGCTTTGAGGCTTTAACTATATAGGTAATAGTCATTCTTCAAATCTACTCAAGATCTATCGGTGTTGATCTGCACCCTTTTTATGGTAAAACGTAACATTTCATTATCCTTACTTTAGCTTATTTACAAAATATCTTCTCACTGCCACATCTAACTTACTACTACTCATAATGTCTAATAGCACTTGACCTATCATTCTTCTAACTACACAAAATAATTCCCTCTTATAACTTTTCAGAAATATCCCTCTCTGTTAACTTCCAATACTATTATCAGCTAATCGGAAATTCATTGTTCGCCAAGCTTGAAATTTAATTTTGTTTCCATTTGTTAATCTCTGTTATTTATCTAATGAGATTGAGGGTATTACTGATGTCATGGATGTTCCGCATCTATATTGACAAAATATTAACTAATGTCGAATGTGATACAAGATGACCCAAGATATAGGACAGCAGATCACATATGGAATCAACCTACAGCTGCTATCTAGCTTTCACCCAACAAGAAACTGGGGGAATTACTTATTAGATGGCAAAATACTTTTTTCCTCTATCTCATACTCCATCACCTATACAAGGGTCTCATCCCCCTTGGTGGATACTGCTCTCATATCGTGATAGGACGGGCATTCTTTTCACCGGCGTTGAGATTATCCTAATCATAAGGGCCAAAAACTATAAACTTCCTACTTTAGTCATTGACCCTTTATATATTGTATGGTCTAGATGGCTTTACCCTTACGTATATACTTGATAATACAAGCTCATGGAATAACATATCTCACATCGGAGCTGTAACCAACCTTAGTTATATGCCCCTCATAGTACACATATAAGTAGCGTATTAGCGCACATTTAGTTTGATTTATATAAACCATATAGTTTTAGTTAGTATAACCCAGACTGTTTCTCTGCTAGCTTCGCTTTTCCGCCACCGGCGGTATGAATTCTCGGCCAGCATCGGATCCGGTAATACTCAAGGAAAGTCACCCACACTAAAACCGGCGGCGGCCATTATGGCTTAGATAAGAGTTGACGGCAACACCCACGCGAAAAGGGTCACCCGAGCGCAGGGACATAATAAAAAAAGTGAAAGAAATAAAAAATGAGGCTTTAAGAAGAAGCCTGAAGCGAAGCGGGAAACCCACAAAATCATACCCCTACGGGAACCACTCAATAAATCACAGAATAAAGAAGCCTAAACAGAGGAAGCTGCGGTACTGGGACAATAAAAAAAATAATAAAAAAATAAAAATAAAAAAAAAAAAATAAAAAAAACAGAGAAGTGTAACCGCTACACGTCAACTCCTAGCCAACACACTGTTAGATTAAGACTGAAGTAGGTACTGTATATTCAACAAAAAATCAGACTGAATAGTAATGAGAATGGATAATTAACTTTTAATAAGTAGCATGACCAAATTGCAGTCACCTTGCAAAGAATAAGCACATAACTCAATATATAATACGTATCAATCGTAATAAAACTGAAAGACATCAGCAAGCAAAAAATCAAAGCAGCGGGAAAAGAAGACCGAAACGAAAACATACACGCGAAGAAAAGAAATCCTAGCAATACTTATATAGTTTATATAGTATATATATATATATATATATATATATATTATATAATATATATATATATATTGCATTAAATAGTACACCAATTTATCCATCTTGAACTGTTACAAATATAATAGTAATTTTAATCAGACACTCCTCATACCAGTTCTAGAGAGAAATATACGATCATAGCGTATTAGATGAAATGTTAAACACCCCCAAAAAAGGAACAGGGCTTCTCACACCAGTATAACAAAAAGCTAATTGCATCACAATAGTAATTTTGTAATATTGAAATTGAAATGAATCTATCTTAAATAAGTATAATTGTGTCAAGTTGTATAATATATAAAGCTATTGATTTAACTTATATTGTACTGATTAATACTATGAGTCTCTTTTTCATATTCTATTCTTTATAGAGCTAGTTAAAAAATCTTCGGTAAATATAGAACATAAAGCTTATAGCAAAACTTGTTAATATTAACTATATGGAAAATGTAGGAAATGAATAATGTGAAATTAAAATCAAAAACATAAAGTATTTATATATTTTTGCAATATATATATAAGAAAGTACTATTATAATTTAAAATAAATAAATAAATAATTATGTGGTTGTGAGGGGTTGTATACAGTTTGACAAAACACACCACTTCTCACGTCGCAGACGCCACCCGCATGGCTCATGATGTCCACGAATCAACAACACGAAACAAATTACGCAGAGGAGCACAGACACCGTAGAATAAGGGGAAGAATATAAGCTAGACAGAAATGACCAGAGCTTCTCAAATTCCACGGCACTTACCAACAAGACGACCGCGAACTGCGAGCAGACCGACGCAAACACAAACTGGAAAAAGCCTATAGCTTCATGATCCGCATCCGCTAGGAAACAAATTGAGCACACAGAGAGAACGCCCCTGTATAATACGTAGTGTAAGCACCTAACCGCGCGATATATATATATATATTATAATATATATAATATATATATATATATATATATATATATATATATATATAGACCTTAAAAAAGGAGATAAACACCAATACATAGCTCCACCAAAGAAGTAAGGTTTCAAGATAAACGGAAAAGACACAACACAGTCATTATGTCCAGGACGCCTTGATCTCGGACCCGTGACCAAGAGCCGAATATCACACCGAAGCCCCCCCTCTAAAAGGGATGCACAGGACGCCACGACCATTAGGCTCTCGTGCAGCCCATCATATTAAGAGCAAACACCCGAACAAAAAAAAAGCTCCTCCGCGAAAACCAAACTTCCCAAGGCTGTGTAAGCACGCATCTGACCACACGAAGCAACCCCGTGATTCAGTTAAAAAGACATAGGTGGTGTATGGAAGCCCAAATGAAGTTATCTATGGCAACAAGAGAACTGTAAATTTTGAAACCAGCAAAGAAATAGGTTAACATATGCTGCGAGAAGGAGCAGAAGGAAGGTCAAACAAAGACGAGCAGTGGCCATGTAAGAAGTCGGAATGGCACCACCGCCTGATCACCCACCCCGAAGATCTATCCCAGGCTTCAGATGCTTCAGCTGGACGTCTGAAGCCACTGGATTAGTTAAAAGCACCGTACAAGTGCATAGTCGAAAGAAAAAAGAAAGACAGAAGAAAGAGGGAAAAGAAGGCGACCTTAAGCCCGCAATGTGATGAAAGAGTAAGCAAGAAACAGAAGAAAAGCAGAATCAAGAAAACTACTCAACCTGAGGAGCACCACGAGGCAGAAAACGATTTTAAGAAGTTTCCGCCCCCAGCAATCCAACGCCCGATATGTCGTAACGATCGTGAACGATAATAACAACATTTAAAACAATTAAGAGGAAAAACCCAAAAGACGTATAGGAAGCCATGGCTTTTATGACGTCCCTGCTCCTAACCCGTCAAAACTGAGGACTGATCTACACCACGCACGCTCCCTCGTATTCTCTACTTGCTCCTCTGATAAAACCAATATCAGCACAGATCAGAAAATATATCCCAGAAACTCTAGCGCCCCAAAGCGGTACGGCGACAAAGAAGAGAAATGAGATCCAATACTAAGAAAGAGAGGTAAAGATGGCCCAAAAACGAATAGAAGCAAGAAGAGCTAAGAGGGTGGTGGTGTGTGTTGTGGTGGGTGGAGTGCTTTGTTGAATCGGTTGGGGGTAGTGTGGGTGGGGGTGAGATGAGGTCGGAGTGGTGTGTTCTATTTCGCTGTCTGTCGACTCATCGTGTCTGCTGCCTCATGGAGATCCTAGGAGTGGCGGCAAGGAAAGCAACCGTCCCCAGCGGGTTCGAATAAGATTGGCTGACAAGCCCGGTGGCGGGCCCACAACACGATTGCAGAAGGGGCTAAGAGACAATGCTTAAAGTGAGACAAGAGAATGCGGAGTTTAGGGGAACAGGTGTAAAAATTCTGCTTCTAGACACCGCGGGATAGCACACATCGTCATCACGCGGTGTAAAAATCCAATAGCTCGTTCATTCACAGCCCTCAGCGACAATTCAGTCTCAGACTGCTAGCGTACGCAGAGCCCAGCACCGAGAAAGTAAGCCACAGCTAAAGAATGAAACACGGAGAAGAAGACTTCAGATGAGCAGCAGAGCGAAGCGCCAGGAGAGGGTGAGCAGAAAAGAGCACAAAAAGAGCGGGCCGGCAACGTATGTCAAGATCCAAAAAGAACCAGCAACGAAGTAATAATGAGAGCGAAAAGACAGATGGGACAGCATAGGGGAGAGCAGCGTCCTTGGTGTGCATACTACCAAAAATGCCCAGAGCCTACTGATACCCAATCTCTTCCCACTAGGCCCAACATTAAGAAACATAATAACCAACAAAAACAAAGAATCTTGCCAAGTGACAAACACTCGTCAGTGTGATGAAGATCTACCTCCTCTCGCACGCTACGCTCCATAATAGTGTTCACGTGATCTGGAGGAAATGGATGTAAAACTAGAGCTTTGGCCATTTCTCCAACTGACGAGAGTGCTGAATCTCTTCCTACCTAGCCCCCTATTTTCCTCTAAGACGTCCGAACCCCACTCGGAGAAACAGAGAAGAATGTCTTAGAGGTGCCATTCTCATCACCCTCCCTCCTCGTCCTTCTCACTGTAGCTGGGACATTCCAATTTAATATAGTCCTTTAGAGCCTAATAGAGATAATAGAAGAGAGAAAAGAAATAGACAAGAGAAGAAAATATAATATGTGGTGAGTAGTAGATTAAGATAGAAAGAGAGTGATGTATACAAATATGATAATGTTTCATAAATGATTTTCGAATTAAGGAGAGCGCGTCGACCACAGACTAGTGGATGGACACTAGACAATGGACGCAGATATTCGTTATGAATAAACACTGAGATGATGTCGTGAGATTACCTGAATAAATGGCATTTCGACGGTGTGAGCGGAAAGCGAGAGCTGAGAGGATAAAGTACTGCGAGCGTGAGGGGAGCCCCTAAAGATCCGTGGAACCCCGAGACGGAATGTGAGTCAGTGAATGCGAGAGAGACGAGTTGAGGACGACAAGAAGGACTACCGACGCAGAGGCCCCAAAGGGGAAAGCCGCTTGCATGAAAGGAACGTAAGCCGCAAAGGAACGAAACGAACAGAATGGTAGAACGCGGCGGAGAAGAAGAGCGTGAACCATGAGTTAGAACGGAGGGAAAAACGAACGCGAGATCCCAGAAGGAAGGTAGAGATAAAAGAAGAATAGACAGCTTGCACGTACGTCGCATGCTGCACTGCACCTACTCAGATGCTTTCAGACGTATAAGGTGTAACTATCAGAAAACACTGCAACGTACCAGCGAAGACGTTACATACTAGCAGACGTGAGAAAGACGACTGATCACACCAACACATACTTGGTTACGAAGTCGAGAACGCAAGAACGGGCAAAGACGGGGAAAAAGAAGCGAGACGGAATCCCCATGGCAGAACCTTGCCGTCAAACCTGATTCGAAAAAAGGAAGCGGGCTCTGATTGCCTTAGAAAGTACCGAGAGAGGTGTTAGGCGAAAGACTGAGGAAGAGGTACTGCGATAGACTGGAGATAATAACTGACGCCAAATAGCAGACTCTAACACAGCTTGCTAAGTACAGAAGGGTCATCCATCCACGTCCGGACAGAGATCCTCCTCGAAAACACCATGTACCAAACCTCATACGACCTCAAATCCTTGGAGTGAAGACTCACCGATGCGGTCGCCATATTGAGGAGTCATCAAAGCGGAAATACCCGTTAGAAGTTGGCTTTGACTACCCGTGGACTTTCCGGCACCAACAGAGAGAGCTGAGACCTGCACAAGAAGCCCTAAATCCAGAGAGAGACCCGGACAACCCAAGACAGACGTCAGTAAGGCAAAAGGAGAAGTATGTCACAAGAGATTGCTAAACGGCCCGGGGTAAGTACTGCAATCTGTGGCGTGACAGAGTACCGTTACTATATGGCTGGGCAGCGTAAGTAGATTTCATCCCACAACAAGCCAGGAGCATGTTTCACCCTCGCAGTTCATGGAATTAACGGGGGAGAAACCTTATGACGCTATGTGTGGACGCGTGCAGTATCCAAAAGAAACACCCCCGTGGACATGGAATATAGGCACGCTACACATGCTCTCGAACTCCCTCTCCTAATTGGAGGATTTCCTCGATCTTCTCTATTTGCATTACTCTATGATACTAGCTTTCTGTATCAGAAATAACGCTGCTCAAAATATCGGACTTAGAGTGCGAGTGCTCAATACAGCGGCGTCAGCACGTTATACTGCGGTTATCCATTTTTCTGTACAATAAGTCGCGTGGTTACCTGCAGAACCGGAGTACCATTCCTCTACATATCCAACACTACTAGGTTACCCCGTGCCCCAATATGTTCACTTACATAAACATATCTTCGATATCTAGCCACATCTGAACTCGCGTATCCAGCTCAAATATGGACTCGAATAGACACGACCTTTCAATTTCTCATACCAAAACTCTCAACTCTCTATTCTGCACACTCTGTCTAAGAGCAGTGTACGTTCTAAGGAATTGCCGATCGTGCGATATCTTAGACCTCTATTCACCCCAGTTGCCATACCTCGCTGATTCTGGATAGGAATTTCCGCCGCATGGGGTACCCCCGGTAATCCCGATAAACCGTATACGTTGAAAAATTTAAATATCTTTATAAAACAAAACACCACTTCTGGACAAATCCTCACCATCTCTAAGACACAATAACTTAACTTTCCTATCGCCATCAATTGATCGCCAGCAGTAATCTGCTCAGGATCCTCTCACTTTAAGCAAATATAAAGCAGTCGCTTGGACCTTAAAGCATAAAGACAGAGCAAAAAGTGTCGATCTAAGCAACCAGCTCAGGCAGTGTGCACGAAGAGAGTCTTCATAGACAAGGGACCTCAACACAACACGCCAAGAAGCTTCTGTTTATAGATATGCGCGAGGACGCTTTACTTTGCCATATCTTTAACACACTTACGTCCAGTTACTAACAAAGGCAACTCTCACCATTGCCGCAAATTATAATATAAGAGGAATGGAACAGTAGCTGAAACTGCGCTCATGAATCTATCAGAAGTAAGCCCCGGCGCTCAGGAGATTATCACCCGGCTTTTGGATAAGGTTCGAAAGAGTCAAAGCGCGTTCAATAAGACTAATATAACTCCCTACACTGTACATTTATAGTTCAAACTTAGACCCTTATAACTTTGCACGGCGACGTATGTTGGTGCATCTTATCGTGCTTTTCTATAGTACCGGTTAGCAGCCAGATTGCTCGAGACAAAACATCTGATCCGACTCGCGTGTGCGCAAATATCTTTTAAAACACACAACCTACGTGCAAGAGCACGAAGGGTGCTTATGTATCGGCACATGAGTTTGTGTGATGTTAGCACTCCAGATTAGTTTCGCTGCGACGCGCCGCCATTCCTATATCCATCCGACCGAGCTACTTTATACCTCCTCGAGAAATTGCTCTTACGCAAATCTTCTAGAGTGTCCTGTCTAATCTTCAGCTACTTAATTTGAGTCTCACCTCACATCAAGATCACCGACGCTCTGTCTGCAATCTGCTGCTAATTTTGCAAGATTTTAGCTGTAGAAGTTTTGGTGGCGGAAGTGAGTGATTTAGATACATATACAGCCCCCTCTCAGGTTTGAATCACTAGCTTTGAGACCCACTTGATGTTGTTATAACTGTTTTAAAAGACCTATAAATAAATAATAACAAAACTGCGGCAGTATAATACACCACTGAAGTAAAAATAGCTATATAGACTCAGCTAAAGCTAGCGTAACTACTGATATGAGATCCACATAACCGGAAGGTGACGAATATAAGGAAGAAACCTAATGCCTATAATAGAGACGGCTCAGAGCAGTAAAGAATGAATAGCAATATGGTATAACACTATAGTATATTTATAGAAAGTCACCTATATATAGAGGATAGTAATAGCGGTCATACTAGAGCTTAATATAAAAGAGATAAGCGCCCGACGGCGAAAAAGACCCTGGGACGCAGAAAAAAAGGTCACAAGGGCAAAATGAAGTATATAGTAAAGATAATTATAAGCAGTCTTAGGCTAAATAAGGATTCATGAACCGTACTAGTTAATAAGCAAGGTAAATAAAAATAATTACATAGCTAATAATGATATAGTGATAGGGAATGATAATAGTGATAAACCACAAACCTAGTACACATACATAGGTCAGTATAAAGCTAAACTCACGGGAAGTTACAGCGCAAGATAAATAAAACCAGGCCAGAGGCAAAAGGCACTCATATATATATTTATAAAAAATATAATAAGCAGTATAAAGAATGATTATACTGTAAATAGTACTAGAAATAAATAATACAAAGATAACTATTAAGATAATAAGAGGATAGAACCAATTAAAATAGTAAAGGAAAGCGTGACACGCAACAAGAGGTAATAGTAAACGTGTAGTGAGCCAAGTAGCTATACGTGATGCCAAAAACAGGACTCAATAGTTATGAACCACACTAGGATCAAGCGGGGTATAGGTGAAAGGAAACCTCATATAGAATAAAATCAACCTAACGACGTAGAGACAGAAGGATAGAAGTAATCAACATGAATGAACTAAGTACGCGGACGGATTGAGTGAAAAGAATTATATACAATTGCTCATGGCATGGTAAGTTACTAGGGTGTGAAAAAAACGTGAAGTATTAGACTAGGCGGTAATAGTAAAATACCAGCGCTCACTAAATAAATCACTATGGAACCACACAAAGAAGGAAGCAAAATAAAGGAAAATTAAGACGAAAAGGCCACTAATAAATAAAGAGGAGGGAAGTAGGCAAACCTAAAAAAAAATATCACTCACTAATAGGCTATCATATTGAGAGAGAGACGAAACGCACACAAGTCAATACTATATATAATATATAATAGTAGCAATAGAGACACTACGGTAGTCATCGATGTATTCCGAAGATTCAGAAAAGTAACAAGCTATAAATGACCTCACTTCTACCTTAAAGTACAATAAATTTTGCAAGTACAGACAAAGCCAGAAAGTACTACCTGTAGCTGCCCTAGTATACTACTGTTGACCTCAATTTATCAAAACCAAGAACCTTGTATAATTGTACTGCCCGCAAAAACCCCCTCTGATACTTGTACTTGCCTTTTAGTAGTCGCTACGAAGCCAGGAGTAGCTTCGTCCCACTTGAGGCGCTACTAAATGAGAAATGACTTGAGACTCTATCTGCCATTCTCAAACTTGTCACCAATCATTATTATCTACTCCGTTTTATCGACCTCTCTCCTCACCGATAACTCATATATATATATTATATAGACGTATCATACCTAACAGTAAATTTCCATTTATGTGACACATAAAAGAGGAGAGAATTAATTGTGTCCGACTTTAACAACAATAAAAGAGGTAAAGACAGTAAGAAAGTAAATACGAAAACAGGGAAAATACTACCAGATACAACAAGTAACGGCTGATTTAGTAAAATCATGCGCCTAAGCTGACCGGATTAATAGGTCAGATCACATGAGTCAACACCATAAGGAAACTAATAAGCCCAAAAGGGGCAAACAAAATAACGAATATATACTCGTAACAAAGATGCAGCACTACTGAGAATACTTAACTACATAAAAACAGTATACCGAGGTCACTATAGCCAAACTCCAATAGATATTATAATATAACCCTACCGGTACTAGTATCCAGCGGAGACTAACTAAGGTAACAGAACCGTACGAACGCAACGGTAGACTGCATAATATGCGTAAAATAAGAAAGGAGCCAATAGAAAGCATATACGGAGGTATAATAAAATATATTATCAAGTAAATAGCTTATATATATTAGGTGATTTGAGTGGGCGGCGTGATTATGAGCAGTATGATAATATAATAGCTCACACTAATAAGATAAAATGATAGTAATAAAATGAAAACCCAAAATAGAAGAATATAATATAGACCGAAACGCCATGAGGATCACCTTTAGTAGAAACCAACTCACAAGGAAAGAACCGATGTCAGGCCACATGCCTGAACTACGAAGCAAGCATAAATAAGGCCGTATAGCCAATCGCGCAGTTCACAATCAAGACACGATATGATTACGTAAATCATACAAGGAGGAAGCGTTAATAAGAATATACAAGTATAAATATAGGTCAGAAACCTAACAGAAGCATACTTACAGTGACACAAAGAGGAAGTAGTAGGATTATAGAAATATAGTAGAATCCTAACCAGTAAAAAACTGAAGTACGTAATAAATTATTATATATATCCATCAACCACGCTTGATTTGTCCCAACAAGCTGGCCCTAATATAGGGGCTCGGCGTAAGCAGGAAATTGTACCAGAAAGACTAGGAGCAAGAAAGACGAAGTAGACCGCACAGATGTAGATTGAAACAAGTCTGAAAAGGAAAGCCCCAGCTTTGGCCTCCCTGATTTTAATATTTATCCAGAGGCAAGAAATCTCCGCGCTAGTCCCAACAGGTGAAGAGACTCCACCCTCACGAAGAGAGATTATCTCTAGTGACAGCCTGAAGCAGAACCCTACACATATGGAGCAATCCGCCAAATGTGTGGAGGTGTCAATCACTTGCCCAGTGAGTGACCAGCATAAACTCAGTAACAAACGGCGCTATGTACGAAAAAAACATCTCGCAAGACATTAAGTTGCACGTAGCCGTACGTTAAACCGACAACGTAGTCTGTTACCAGTGATAGACGTGGCCGCCAAAGCATGCAAAGACGAGAATCAACAAATAGAACACCTTCGACCTCAACACAGACCAATTCTAATATATAACCTAGAACCGCCTCAGTAGCGCACTTGATTGTATCTGCTAATAGCGCCCAGTCTCCCGTCAACAGAACACAAGTCGGACCATTCCCAGCACCACTCTGAGGCAACAGCTGGAATCGCCATCCAAAACATAAACCACCACCCGCACTATAATCATGGCCAAAATGTCAAACAAGAAAGCCCAAACCATCTTAAACGATAGCTATTCACTTGTATCTCTACAAATTATCACTTTTGTTCATACCAGCTCAACAGACCCATCACTATAATACTTCGATCTCACCTTATATTATTCAATAGAATCTATTCACTCAGCACCTAGACACTGCCGACCTAACAGATGTCATCTGAACACAGTCTGTACTTTATATAATCATACTACCAGCTACTATTCCAGAAGCCACATAGTTGGGCTTACTTACCTGGGCAACCTAAAAATTGAATTACATACAAGGTTAACAATCCTTGCATACCGAAAACAAATCACGAATGAAGACACATAGGCTTATCAAACACGACATTGAGAGATGCACTACGGTTTAGACCACCTCAACAACGCAAAGAACAAATACAACTCAAATCACAGCCTCCGTCCGTGACAATAATAGGCAAATCAACAAAGCCCTTACCTACTCACTACAACCGGCATCATCCGTATCCCCTTCTTCTAACCAAGGAAAACAACAAATCCGAACCATCATATATATATCGCTAAAAATGTAAATATTAAACTCAGTCACTTGTTACGAAGGAAGCTCGTGCCAAAAAGTAACATACACCAACTAAGCGAATAAGTGACACTTCACAGCCTTAAAAAAATGTCAGGGCTCACTAACTTACACCTATACACTTACTTACTTAAATCTACGTCTACTATTTAAAATATACCCATGCTCTAATTTACACACACGCGCAAAATTTAAAATCTACGCAATACTCTCAACTCTCTCTCACTAGTTTCACTCACAAAAAACCACATGCCAATTAACATATAGGCATTGATAAAACCGGGAATAACAAGAAAAGTATAAGAGAACGTACAATCTATAGTAAGAAAACATATAGATAAGAATAGAGCATTCAATAGAATATAGTAAAAAACCGACCTCATAATAACATATGAATAACTATACTGAAAACCTATGACTAGTTTACCAGGGGAATATAACAAATTAAAGATATGATGACGAATAAACAGGCGTACTAAAATCACTCTAGTAAAAAAGTATGACCTAAGAACTAGTATATAATATAGTACCATACTACTCAAAAACTAAGGTAACACCAATAGAAATATATATAGAGCCTAAGATGGTGACTCCAAATTTATGAACTTGGAAAGAAACCGTAATTTAACTAATAACGATTATGGAACCAGAAACAGCGTTATAGTTCCAGGAGACATATTTCGAGAGCACGAGGCGAACATATAAATACCTCCTAACACCGTAAAATATCAAGCGCTAGAATTCTGTAACTGTTAGACACCAATGATCTAATAGAGCCTGAGAAAAATAGAGAGTTGATAACTTCGAGATGATAATGATTAGGGAGAATATTGTTACGATCATTGGCGGTCGAAACGAGAATCGTGCGCGTCGAACCAGACCTGCAAGAACTTAGAATGTTGGAGAAGCAATAAAGGAAATGCGCCTTCAGAAAAGTAGAGGTACACGTGATGTGTGGATCAAATCTTGTACAATGAAAAACAGATAATAAATGTGTATTATGATTAGGCGATGGAGAAGATAGTATAAATTAGTGAATATTAGAGGTGTATGAATTTTCAACAGGGCGAGGCACACTGTGCCCAGAAAAAACAAATAAAAATGAGATAGGATTAATCAGGGAATCTATGCAGCCGCTTATGATAATATGGCTGAGTATGATCCGGTATTGATAAAAGCTTTATGAGAAGTAGAATCAGAACTATGATGACAGATTACGTGAGAACAGCGCTTGACCCAATGTAAGCAACAGTAAAATAGAAAGTTATGAAATGAGATTATTTTTTAATATCTAAATACCAAGATTGAGCACGAGGATGTAGATACATAGTCAATCCTTGCTAAAGTCTACATGGTTGTAAGATGATATGGAATGAAAGAAATGACACAAGAATTAAGAGTATAGGCCGTTGTGACAAGGGATAGGAGTTAGAATGATGGAGATTGAATGAGAGTGGAGGATTCCTGAGAGTGGAGGATTCGCTACCTATTATATGAGGATGATTGGTTTTGTTGCGCGAATTCTGAAGAAGGAGTTTGAGAAGGGTACTAGTAGAGAATTTGTAGGGTGTGTAAAGAAAGGTTTTTAAAAGAAACGTAAGATATGAGAGGTTATATGGTGTGAGGTGAGGACAGCACCTCAGTGTGATTATGTTAGATTGTGAGCAGCTGGAAAAAGGTCTGAGTTAAATATTAATATATGTGAATGAAAAGGGAGCGGATGATGCAGAGTTGTAGTAGGAAAATTGTGAATGGCACTAAGGTGCGCTGGTGCAGTTAAATCGTGGGTGGATGTAAAGGGACAGTCTTGAGTGCGCTAGGTCCTTACATGAGGGTATGTTGTTTACCCGTGTTAATGTATAGTAGGGCGACTATGGTCTTGGAATAAGAGTATAGATCTAAAGTTACAATGTGTTCAGATGGGACAATCTTAGGTGTGGTAAATATATTGAAAAGAAATGCATAAAATGGGGAAATAAACGTATTAGAGAGTTATTGGTGTGAAGTTGGGCGTAAATGAGAGAATAAATGGAAAGTACCGTGAGCATCCTTGAGTTTATGGTCATGTGAGAAATAGGCATGAAGGGAAAAAAACTATGAATAGTACAAGACAGGATGCGGGTCAAGTGATTTAAAAACGAGACTCAAAAGTCATAAAAGCAATCGAGTGTTGTAGTGTGTTGGAAGTACGATACCAAACACTAAGGCCATGCTAAGGAACAGCAAGAACAAATAGTAGAAGAGATGAGTCAGAAATACGGAGATATCATAGGAATGCCAGAGAGAGAATGTGAGAGTTTGATAAAAGAGGAAACAGTAAGGCGATAAAGAGAGAAGGAAGCTCGGCAAAACAAATAACAGAGATAGAGATACATGTGAGGAATTTTTGTAGAGCGGAGAAGATATGATTGAATAGGCACCGACCTGAGGCCTACACAGAGCAATGAAACACCCCAACAATGCACGATATGAGTACAATAAAAAACTCGAGGTGTCACAATCGCGAAGGAGGGAAAGGGTCCACAAAAAACAACGCAGGGCATAGTTAATGAGAGGGGGGAGCAAGGGAGGACGCCACAAAACGAGCAGAAAGAGAGTCTGGAGACAGCGCGGAACAGGAAAATAAATCAGTGAAAAACCACGAAGGGAAGTTCGAAGTTCTATATAGTCTATGTACCACGACCGGCAGCCCAACCCAGAGGGAGCCGGCCCAAGCATCCAGCAAACGTGAAGCACATCCTAGGGTGACCCTCTATTCCGCTGATCTGCAGATCGACATTCAACTCACACAAAGTATATTGGATTTAATAAAAGAGCAGTAGGCCATGAACTTTCAATAATTTATCTACTTCTCACCAAATCTACCTATTATATTATGTCTACACGCTACGGTTAACGCACCTTGCTAGTTCACATTATTTTGGTGGAGAGAATAAAGATCGAGTATCTGTATCGACTAGAATGGAGAATGATAAGATGATGATATTGATATATATGTATGATGAGTGATTGGATTGTTGATGCAGATTAGAATGCGATAGATGCGAAGATAGGAATTATTGACGGATAAATAATATACATAATACTAAAGTATTTTATATGACATCAAAGAGTAAGTGAAAAAAGAAAAGAGATCATGTATCACCAAAATAATCAGTTAAAGGTCATAAAATAAAATAGTCGTGACAAATAACTGTAAGCATACATCATAACTATATAGAGCATATGTAACATAAACATGAGGGGCCATTATCAATTAATAGTAGACTAAAATATGATGTCAAGAATAAAAAACGTACAATACAACATGCTCTATAGTATTAAAAGATAACTAACTAAAAAGATGGATAAATAAAATATAATATAAGAGGATCACAAAGAATCTTCAGATGCTTTTTGGAATGTAGCGACTCTAAAAGAATACTAACTACAAGACAAAATAAAACAAATTAATATGACTAAGTATAAAATAATGAGTAGAAACTCATAAGAGTGATACAAATAATATTACACGTAATGAGGTGAGGTAAGAAGAAGAAAATGAATCAAGGAAGTAGTAAATAAAAAATATTATATATATAGCAATAACAAATGCACTAACACCGTAAAACGATGATAATAAAATAAGTAATACAGGGGTACCTAATATAAATAACCGTATACATAAATCACTCAAAAAGCTCATATATATATTGATAATCAGTCACTCATAGGATATAGTAGAACACGGTATAGATAGAAAGTACTATATATACCTAACATAGGACGGCACCAAACTAAAAAACGGGGAAGGCACACAAGGGAAAGGAACGTCCACGTAAGAAACACGCAAGAAGAAGAAAACTGCAAATGCACGGAAAAAATGGGAAAAAATATATTAAATAGTATATATATGGAAGTTTTTCATAAAAAAACCAAAGTAAGCCATATGTACTCAGTACTGGTTACTTGAAAAAGACAAAAAGGTATACCAGCTGGTACTTAAACTATAGGTGTACCTTGAGCAAAACACAAGTTCAAATAGGAAGTACATCTGTTACCATAAAAAGATGTACGGTCTAGTACCGATTGAAAACGAAATTCTAGGACGAGTCACTATCTAACTACGGAGTGTACTTGTACTTGAAAAAATATATTTATACGTAAACCACGTAACGAAAACTAAAACATATCGTAAAATATCGTTCGAATCGAGGAGGAATTTTCCAGCAAATTAGACGACAAGTACTCACGAATAGAGGTAAAGACACAGTTAGTAGTAATATGACTCATATACCGTAAACTATAAATATATATATAGCTAAATAGAGTAATATATAGCAGAAATAGATTCAATATAGAGGACCAAGAAAAAACCGTTAATAAGAAACAAAGAAAGTAGCCTATCTGCAAAACTGTAATAATATACCACCCATATAATATAAATACGTGATATAACGTTATAAAAAAATGATACTCTACGGCAAAAGCCTATAATCACGAAGTATATATAAGTTATATATCAGAATTAACTTAAGGTATAGGGGTATAATACGTCCCGGGTAACCAAGAATAAATGATAATAATAAAAAAAATAAAATATAAAAACATACTTAGTAGTTATAAGCGGCGCAGTTACCTAACAATAGTATGAATAATAGGAAAAAAAACTCTAAAATATAAATATATAATATCAATAAAAAATCTATGCGTCATTCAAAAATTGCTACTAATATCTTGTACTGTTTATACTAGTTCTGCAATTCTTTTTAATCGGTTAGTGTCTCCAAATAGAATGCAACCCGGATGGAAAATAGATATCCAACTGGAAACACTATAACGACCCTTCGAGCATGATTTACAGCTTTCGCACCGCCAAATGCTATCGAAACGGAAAGTTCTAGCGTGAGAATTAAGGTGTCCAGCAATAAAAATCAGCTGTAATAAAAACCGAGCACAAAAGCAACGTTGACTTTTTATAGCAACCACCGAGTATGAGAAACAAGAAAAAACACATTTAAAAACTTTAGAGCGAACCCAAGTCCTAATATAATACTTGAGTATATTAGCCCATTACTACTGTCCAACTTATCTATCGATGGTAGTAATATTTTTCAGTTTAGAATCTCTAACATATAACCCTTAACAAAACGTCGGTCTGGCAAAAACATTTAATAAGCGTTCCATAAGTTTTTATTTAGCAAAGATTACACAATTTCTCTTAACTGCCCCTTAAGCATTGTATTATTTACCATTATATGTAGTATACTAAAAAATCATTATAATATAATATAATAATATATAAGGATAATGATAAAAATATAAATAATAGATAATAGTAGTAATAAGTAGTAATAAATAATAATAGGATGCTAGGAATAATGATAATAACAATAAATAATAGAAAATAAGTAAAAAATATATATATATATAATAATATTGTATATATATATAGGGCTATTTATAAGTGGTTGATCCAAGAGTGAAAATCAATAATTAATGATCGTTATTTAATTAATTGTACATAATTATTGAATTTGGGGTAAACTAAACGCTAACTTAACCTAACCTAACCAAGCCTAACCAACTTAACCTAAACCTAACCAAAACTTAAACCTAAATTAACCTAACCTAATATTAACGGGGTCAACCAACTGATAAATGTCCATATATATATATATATATATATATATATATATATATATATATATAGAATATATATATATATATAATAATTAAATATAATATATAATAGTATATATAGTATTATATATATTAATATATATAATATATATATATAAATATATATATATATATATATATATATATATATATATATATTTGATCATATTACCCTTTTATTTGTTGGATTAACACACTTTTATGCAAAATATATATTATTTATTAGAACATTATTTTATAAATTAGTTATATAAAACTATTAAGATTACTATTTAAACTTATAACTTTCATTAGCTTTCGCCGACTTACGTAAGGGCCTCTTCAGGTGATTTGCCAGGCTACTATGAATGTTGCCAGAAAAGTCTCGAAGTTAGAATTGCATCTACCAATTCTTAGGTGGTTGTTATTTTTTGAGCGATTTTTTTATAATATTTAGTATGTGCCATTATTAAATTTTGTATGCTATCTATGTTTGCTTCTCCTGGAATTTTATTGTAATTATTGCTATTCTTTATACAAAAGGATTCCGTCATTTTTCGTTTGTTGGTGTATAAGACATAAATGATTGGTTTCAGGCCTTCTATATTAATTCTGTGATTGGAGTTGCTTCTGTGATGCGTCAGAGCCGAATTTTGATTGTCTATCACCAAATCATGTCTATGTTGATAATTTCTTCTTTTAAATTCTAATGTCTCCCCTATATAAATTGCTGAACAATCGTGACAAGGGACTTGGTAAATGCAGTGAGTTTTGTTATAGTTATGAAATTTGTTTGGTTTTAGAACTTTTTTTTTAAAGGCAATGTATTTGAAGCAGTAGTGATTATGTTTTTTGGTATTAATTTTTTTATATCTCCAATCAAAGGGTAGGGGACAGTAAGATATGTCAGATTGTTTTGGTTGTTTTGGTGGTTGTCTATGTTTTAAAATCTTTGTTTCGCCTTTTTTAGAGCTTAGAGGATTATATGTTTGGGATACTGTAGTTTTTGAAATGTTGAGAAAAGGAAGTTGTATTCGGTTTGTAAGGTAGAGGGAGAACAGATACGTAGAGCTCTTAAGAAGAGTGTGGAAAGGATGCCAAACTTTTGTGTCTACTGTATGGAAAGAGTACCATTGTATATAATTGTTGTGTGAAGATGGTTTTCGGTATACTGAAAAGTTTAAGGAAGTGGAGGTGTTCCAATGATTAAAGTATCATGAAAAGGAAGTGAATTGTTATTTGCAATTTCTAGTGTAAACTGTAAATTGTTGTCAATAGAATTAATGTGTGTGAAAATTTGTTGTGGATTAAAATGATTGAGAATGGCTGAGAAAACATCATTCACATACCTGAACCAGTGGATGTTCGTGAAAAGAGGGTTTGGAAAAAAATGATACCGTTCTATAAGTTCCATAAAAAGATTACTGATGATGGGTGATAGAGGAGAGTCCATGCTCAATCCATGTTTTTTGTTTATAAAATTTGGTGTTGCAATGAAAGTAGTTATGTTCGAGGGTGAGTGTGGTTAGTTGTTCAATGAGAGTGAAAGGAAAGGAAAGAGATATGTTGTTGTCTTGTATGTGTTGTTCTAAGAGAGAAAGGGCCAGAGTAACGTGGAGAGATGTAAATAAAGAGATAGCTTCAAAACTGACAAATTGAAATAACTGTGGGTTGATATTTTGTATTTTATTGATGAAATCTGGGGTGTTGGAGATATGTGCAGTAGAACTGTTATTTATCAGAGGTTTTAATTGGTCTGCAATCCATTTTGATAACTTATATGTAATATTATTTGTGTTTGAAATTATTGGTCGGAGGGGAATGTTTTGTTTGTGTATTTTACTAATTCCATAAAACTGTGAAAGTTGTGGCATATACAGTATGCTTTTGTAGTGTTATAGATATGCGGGTATGACTCACAGATGCGTTTTAATGTACTTTTGAAATTGTTTTGGGAAATCTTCAAAGGATCTTTTGTTAAGGTATCGTAAGTGTTTTTGTCTGCTAGTAACATGTTGCATTTATTATTATAGTCAGTATAATTCATAATAACTATGTTATTGCCCTTATCCGACCTTGTAACTATGTTATATTTGCTGTTCATTAGGGAGTTGAGAGATGTGTAAAATTTACTCAGAAATTACGTGTTTTTGCTGTATGTAGAACTGATGACGTCAGCAAGCTTTTTAAAAAAAACTGTTATTGCAAGTTTTCTCTTTATCTTTCTTGTTCCACATGTCAAAATCTATGAAAAATTGATTTATTGATTCACCCCTATCCATGGAAAACGATAAACCATAACCCAGTAAAACCTTCTCGTCCGTTGTTAATGTGTAATCTGAGAGATTATTGATTTTTTGTATATTCGAGTTTTTCACCCAACAGCTTTTTTTATAAAAATTTAATAATTAATTAAACTTTTTATCAAGTAAATAAATTTTGGTTCTAATAATTTGATCCTTCTTTATAAGTACACTATTTAAAACTTGTGTAAAATCCAGCAGAGAGTTCGGCTTTTCTGCGTACCATGATTCTTGGAAAGTTTTGAAAGCTTTGTGGCACTTTTTAAAAGCAAATTTAGTTTCAATTTTTACTTTCGTAACACGATTGGAAAGAAGCCGTCTCAAAATTAATGGAAAAGGTTCAGACAAGTTTTTATAAATATTTATAAAAACTTGATTTTTTTTTCCTTTTTTAATATAACAAAGAGGAAAGTCTATGAATATAAACAATTGCTTTAGCATAATCATTTCATTCTTAAGACCTTATTCACATTTCTTCATAATTCATTGCATAAAAGAAAATTAAACAGTTTCGAGGCAAAATCTGGTATAATTTACTAGTAAGGGGACAAACCAGCAGGTGCCAGATTTGTAGGTAAATCTGGCAACCTGTCGATACATATATATATATTATATATATATATATATAATACTATATATATATATAATATATATATATATATATATATATATATATATATATATATAATATAAATATTATATATATATATAGTATATATATATATATATATAATATATATTATATAATATATTATATATATATATATCATTTTTAGCACTTTTGTTTGTGACTTTCTATTACTCAGCTTCTTTCCTGAACCTTTTTTAGCATTTTTCCTATAATTCTGGCAACCTATTGGTAAATTTTAGGATTTTTAGCACTTTGTTAGCCTTTTTGATATATTTTAGGCATTTTTTAGTGACTTTCTAGTACTCAGCTACCTTCCTGAAATTTTGATCTAGCCTTTCTTGTATATTTCTTTGTTGTTTTTAGCTTTTTTGCTATATTTCTGGACTTTTTTAGCCTTTTTGAAATATTTCAGGCACTTTTTAGCCTTTTTGATATATTTTAGGCACTTTTTAACTATATTTAACCTTTTCAGGCAATCCCAGCTACGTTCCGTGCAGTCATTTCTTAGCAACATTGATTTTTTTCGCGCATGCGGCGGTCAAAATTAATTGGTTTCCGAAGTCCGTCCACGCCACCCGCCACCCGCCACCCGCCACCCGCCACCCGCCACCCGCCACCCGCCACCCGCCGTGCGCGGTTATATATATATATATAATATATATATAATAATATATATATATATATATAATATATTATATATATATATATATATATATATCATATATATATATATATATATATATAAATATAAGTATGAATATATATATATATATATATATATATATGTAGTGATAGCGACAGTTGAGCGACCACTTCAGGAATACGAGCTTTGCTCGTTCTTATCAGCGTAGCTGATAAGAACCCATGATTTTGAGATAAGATAATTGATTTCGTCAGTTAATTTTTTATTTTTATCGCGCGGCGCACACACACACAACACACACACACACCACAGCACACACACACACACACACACACACACACACACACACACACACAACACCACACACAACACACACACACACACAAACACAGCACAACACGCACACACACATACACCCTATTATTATTATTATTATTATTTTATTACGTCGGAGGATTCAATTTCTCGAAGGAGAATCGAATCTGAGTTCGGAAAAAACGATTCCTGTAAGGAATCGTTTTTTTACGCACTCCGACTCCGGCTCCGGCTCCGGCTCCGACTCCGACTCCGGCTCCGACTCCGACTCCGGCTCCGAACACCGGCAAGCATGCCTCTCTGACTCTGCCAGCGGGAACGAATCTGGTTCAGTCTCTGAAAGTTTTTCTTATTCTTCATTTGTTTATTTTATTATTATTATTTTGAAATGATTTTTAGCTCCGCTCCGGCTCAGACCCTTTTAACCAGCTTTGCCGAATCTGTACTTGGGTTAGGGGTTATCGTATCAGGCTAAAATTTGGAGGGGTGTTAGATGGTGACGTAACCTCATCGTAGCCGATGTTACGTCCCCCCTGGGGACCCCGAGGGGGTCCCCACCCCCCTTAAAAAAAATCGAAGTGTTCGTAATTGGCTGAAATGGTGAGAAATTTCAGAGTTGAATTTCTAGAAAGACTTGTATGGGAATCTGAGGAGTTGGCTCCGGCCATCGGTGCTGGAGCCACTACGGTGCCGAGTTAATAAACAGAGTCGTATAACAACAATGTTGAGGTGTTTATATGGGGTATCGAACCCGTAGATCTCGAATATGTTGTTATAAGTTCGTATAGGGTGTCTAGACCCCCCATTAGGGGGGTCTCGACTGAAAAAAGAGAGCACAGGAGTGCAAAAACAAGGACGAAGGAAAATAAGAAGGAATAGAGATGAATAAGGAGGGAAAGAATGAAGAAGGAATCTGACTCAGAGGAGTAGGGAGTTGACAGCAACACTGGTGCTGGCTCCGGTGCGGTGCCGAGTTATTAAATATTTGTGTAATGATACAATATTGTGTCTTTATATATGTTATTGGGGTCTGTAGATTTTCGAAAATAATGGTTTAGAACCATTCAAGAAAAAAAAAAAATAAAAAAATAAATAATAAATAAAATAAATAAATCTTATTCTTTTTGTTTTATAGACTTACAAATTTACGTTTTACATACCCTAAAGCAGTAATCAGTAAATCAAAAACCACCATTCAGCCACCCTCCGGTCCAATCGTGATCTAGATTCAGGTGCAAATTTTTTACTAAAAATTGTAACATTTTTACATACCCTAAATCAGTAAATCACTTAAATCCCAAACCACCTATCCAGCCACCCTTCTGGTCCACCTTGAATCTATTGATCTATTGATCATTGATCTATTGATCATTGATTCAAGTCAAATTCTGTTTACTAAAATTGTGCAGTTTTACATACCCTAAATCCAGTAAATCGAGTAAATCAGAGACCACCAGTCCGAACCATTCCTCCGTGTCCATCCTTGAAGCCGATTGATCGTAGTTGATCTATTGCAGTCTATTGATCTTACTTAGTCTATTGATTCAAGTCAAATTTTTTAACAAAATTGTCACGTTATTACATACCCAATAGAATCAGTATAAATCAGTAACATCAAATCACCATCCAGGCCACCCTCGCTGTCCATCCTTGAAACTCATTGAATCTATTGATCTATTTGATTCAAGTCACATCGAGTATCATTTGGATAAACATAACATAAAATCAAGTTCTTTATACAAAGATCAATGAATATATGCTAACGAACCAAAGTTTTCACATTAATAAAGCTTACTTAGCATCATCTAAACTATGGAATATAATACACAACGACCAAACCTGACATGCTTAAACATGAATAAACTGTTAAACGGTTAACAAAGTTCCACACCTTGAACAGCAGTAAAAGTTAACTAACACAGCGTACAAAGCGTAACCTAGTTCACACTTTTGTCAAGGCATATCCTCTGAACATAAGGCAAATGTCTAACTGTATAGATTAACATTGGTAATTTTTACTAATACTTATCACAACATGGATTACATTATTATACTGATCAACGAGTATACTCCTAACGTAATAAGGTTTCCACATCAATTAAGCTAACCATAGCGTAACATGAAACTAAGAAAATAATGTACAAAGGGACCAAACCTAACACAATTACACCACGATAAAACTGTCTTAACATTAACAAAGTTCCACAAATTAACACCAGTAAAGTAACTAACACTGCATGCAAAGACGAACCGTATTCTTACTTTTTCCAAGTATTTCTACCATCATTAACGTTAATCTACACTGTCACAAGAATAAAACAATTTGAAGCAAGAAAAAAAAGAGAGAAAAAATGGTAGAAAAGGAAAAATAAACGGATGGCCAAATAACACTTGACGGTCACTGGTAGAAAGTAGCTTAGTTGTCATAGAATGAGTCAAGCACGGCAGACATAGGTCACTATAAAACTGCAGAAAGAGCCAGCACACCCAAATCACACACAAGCAGCGTATGCTACACCCAGCCAACACAACTAACCAAGAGCTTAAAACAACTGGGGTGTGACTCAGGTCCCGCACGCTACCCACACACTGTAGCAATCCAACAAGAAACCAAATACAACTTGGTCACAAAGACATAACAAGGTTAGACAAAAACCGAGCGTGTACACGACAAGGAGACGAGCGACCAGGTAAAACTACATCTAGCACCCGGATGTAATGACAAAAAGTTCACGACATCCTTCCAAAACCCGAGGACACGTGCCTGCACGTAACAGTATACACACACTAGCACACCAGACATCCAATACATAGAACCCGCCATAAAGAATGCCAACAGATACTAATCCCACGACCGGATGATACAAACGCATCGCAGCAGTTTCTCGTGAAAGGCATAAGACCAACAATAATTAACTCATTCACTCACCATCTCAACCACATGGGCCGGATAATAGTTGTGCCACACAAAACAAACCCCATAACACAACTGAAACAGAGTACAACCTCTGCTTGCAAGGCCACCAGCTAGTAACCACTCTATCAACCCAAAGACCAAAAAGCCATCAAAAAGCCACTAGCCTGACAAGATAACGCAAGAGAGCGTCAAGTCAGAAGTGCTCTCGCGCCGCCCGATCAACATTTCACCGACTAAAAGACCAACCAGAACACATTAAACACTAGGTAAGAACTTGCTCAGACACCGGCTCATATACCGGAAAGCAGAACACAATAAATATGAATTAACTGAAAGCGAGACAAAAAACACCAAACCGCGCGCCCACTCACGCAACCACACAAACAACCAATCGCTCTGACCCACACGCAGACAAACACTCACGCCACATATAAACAACCACAGTATTAACCCCACAAGCCATCACGTACCCAGCACCCAATCTTTACATAGACGTTCGAACGCCCAGTATGACAGTAAGGGCTAAACTAAATAGAAAGAGCAATCACGAAACCCCTAAAAACCGACATGAATCCACCAATTCACACGCTCATCTCCACCATATCCTCGACAAACATCACATTGAACATACTGAAACCACTATAGCGAATCACATATATAACATAACAAAGTAACAATTTCATTACTCACGAAAGAAGACTTGAAGAACCCATAATTTCAGTCGAGCAAACACCATCCATAAATACCTAATGGTAAAGACAAAACAACGTAAAAAGATGTACCACTACTCGTAAAGAACAAATAGCACACTCCCAATACACGCCGAATACATCACTATAAACACCACGAGCAAGGCCAGACGAGAAAAAAATAAGTCACCCACAAAGACAAATCGTTAAACAACAGATAGAATCAACTTGATAAGCAAAACATACGAGGAGAGTAAAAACAAGTTTTCACATTTTAATGATATTTCATATAATATTCAATAAAAAAAACATATTTAGCAATAAAAAATACATAAAATCATGAAAACATAAATACATAAAAAGGAAAAACAATAAAGCATTTTTAAATGAAAACTAAATTTAAAGATAATAATTCATCTAATCAGAAACATAGGATTCAAGTTGAGGAGTAATTTTCCATCTCAAACTCATCTAAAGATTCAACAACCCTATGAAAGGGATAGTAAGAGAATAAAATGCATTACAGAAAGCGAACACTAAACCATATTTCAGGTCATAATTTCCGATTCAACAGCACTCATATCTTCTCAATCTTACAAGAGAGAAGAAAATTCATCCATAGCAACATATAGTATTAAATGCCGATCTGAAAACAGTAGTATTCAAAAGAGAGCGAAAAACGTAACAATAGTTACAGAACTGATAGGACATATCCAATAGATTACACAATGTGTCGGGTGTATCACAGCATAGTTTAAGTCACTAAGATAATAAAATAATAGTAGCAAACCCAATCTGATATAAAAAATATTAATTCCATGATTTTTATCTTATTTTTCAAGCAATGCTGCTCAATATTTTCAGATATGGCTCTAACGAGACTATGAAAGAGCCTAGCACACACCGAATATGATCTGAAGGAACGGTACAAAAACACAGATCGAAGGTAAATCCAGTAGACTTAAAAATAACCCAAATACAATAGGGTTGATTTACTACAAACAATGCAGTACCACTTATTTGAGAGACAAAACGGTTAACAAATATTCCCATTGAAACCATCTGCAAAAGTGTTAATACATTTCCAAAAGTTAAGAGTATTGTTATAAAAACACTGTCTATCGGATATATCAGATAACGAACACCAGTCATTTACGAATCTATCCTCAATAATCCCATCCTGCTGCAAACTATTGATAATCTTGATGAACTCTTCACCACAAAAATAAGAGGATAAAAGAGAATACTGTTGTAAAAATAGAAAAAACCTCAAGTGGATGCCAGATAAATACGCAAAGCAATTGACCCATAGGTAGTCGAAGCTAATGCATCCCTCATAGAATCGTGAACGAGGTTAAACCCTTACATAAACTGACCAACATCGAGTTCCCGGGGAAACAAAAGCGAAAGCTCCTCGTTGAAAAATGGCCCATCACAACAAGTGCCATAACCACCATAGAACAAAGGAGTATGTCATCCGTACCAGCTACAAGCTTAAAAATAGTCCATACCACTAGACGGAAACTCGATACTGTGTACCCAAACCAACCCTTAAAATGTAATTGAAGAGGACTAGCTTGTGCTATTCAACCCACAGTCAAGAAAGAGAAGAAGTAAGACAAGAAATACGACGCATCGAACGAACCATACAGTTCAAAAGAGTATATATTATATGCAATTGCGAACAAGACAACAACAAGCAACAACATAACAACAGCAACAACAACAACAAACAACACAATAAAACAACATCACTGAAAACATACAACAAACACCGGCTGTAACAACAGAACAACAACAACAAAACAATAACGTAGTACTACAAAAAATAAATTCTTTATATACTAACCAACTAAATATGTGCGAAAGACGTAACAGTAAGTTCACATTAATAAAGTCTAACGATAGCATGACCCAGAACTGAAAAATTATAGTAATGATTACAATGGCAAAAAACTGAACACATACCTTAACGAGCAAACCGAAATAAAGACATGAACTAAAAGACAATTTAGACTCAAAGGAACCAATCCCTCCTTAACAACAGTAAACTAATAAACCACAATCCTTCCATTACAAGCACAAACCACCCGTTAAACCTCCCAGCTCATCACCGAGCGTGTTTGTACAAAGCAGTATCTAGCCTACACCAGATCAAGTGTTACTTTAACCGACCAATTAACATCAGGTCATATTTAACAAAAAAGTTTTAAAGCATGAAAACTAAAAGACCATGATAATAAAAAGCAGCATAACTATAGAAACAACAAGACGGATGAAAAATTGAACCGTAAATGTAGCCCACACAAAAAATTAATTTATCAATATCAACTTCGGAAAACTAATACTTAACAAAAGAGATTCGATACATAACCGTCGTCTAAATATCATAATTCCCAACGAAGTAGATGTGGCAGACAATAGAGCCCACAAGGTGTTAACCAAACAGTAAACTAAAAATGAGACAAGAAATTTGATGGTGTCCTTGAGCGATAACAGTAAAAGTAAGTTCTTTGAATAAGGAACACCTAGTCACGAGTGAAAGCGTGGGAATAGGTTGTAGGCTGTATTTTAAAGCAGAATAAGTCAGTAAATAACCACCAAGTATATCAAACAAGCACAACACCGATCGTTAATGATCACCTCATCGAACATAATTGAATACAAGTCAGTATTCGAGACTCATATCATTTATAGGAAGAAGATCAGCACAACAGGGAAGATATAACCGATAGTTATCTTATAAATACCATAAAGAGATTCCCCGTTAACGAAGCAGTGCGCAGATTATCTTATCAAAGAATTGACCAAAAGAGTATCTCGGTGAAAAACATCTGGATGAGAAATAAGACAAACTAATTCCTTCATCAACGTAAGTACGACAACGTCGTCGGAGAGAAATCAAACAAGGTAAAAGGAGCTAATCGACCACGGATCAAATATTAGATATACTATGCCAATAAAAACGTCAGACGATAAGCAGGAAGAGGAACCATACGTGCAAAAACGGACTGAACAAATTACTCCAACAAAAACACGCTAATATAGCCTAGCTAACGTTAAAAAATGACCAGAGGACAAAAACGGATAATAACAAAGGATCAGACGATCATCCAAAAGAAAAAGGACTAAAACCAACAGCAAAGAAGTAAGAATGCCATACTTAACAAAAAAATACATTACAATTTCCAGTATACACAAAAAAAATCAGTTTAAAAAAAGCAAAAAGTGAAATAAAGCCCAGGACACCTGTTAATTCCCCCACCAGAAAAAGCAAGAAAAATCACAGATGCATACCCTAATATTTAAACAGAAGACATACCCACATAAAAACTTACAGAGAATAGAATTAATGCAAAGATTAATCTAAGAAGCAGACACAACCACTGCCCGAGAGAAAACCCAGGGGGGATAGCAGGACCCCTTGAAAGGGAGAAAGTGATGAAATCAGATTGAGAAGGAAGAGGAGATCACCCCGAAAAGAAAAGGTAAGCGTCGAGCTGTGGAGAGACTACAGCCGAGAAGGGCTGTAAAGGCCAGTATACCCCTTCCTCGGAAAGGTAGTAATGCCCGCATTACACACCCTTACAGCAGATTGCTTAAAAGAAAAAACGAACTTAACAATCGTATCTTAACGATGAGTTAACATTCAACTTATACGGAGAGACTTCAATACTATTAAATAAGCAACCCACATGCTGTAATCTATAAATTACTAACGACACAAAAACACTATAAGATCTCATCACCTAGACAAGCAAGGAAACATAATTAATACACGAGATATGTACAGGCCAA
>JABUQX010106042.1:30000-32500 GCA_015478945.1 Trachelipus rathkii | reverse complement strand
GGAGAAGGCAGAACTTCTAGGGTCAAGGCTACAGGCAATGGAATCTTCTTCAACGTGATGTCAGGGGTCTCACAATAGCAGAGAACTTCAGAGCGGATCTGCTTTATTTTTTTTGAGAGGTAAAACAATCTGGTTGTTGCTGCTTCGCTAATGGGCTTGATGAACCACACACTGGGAGTGATGCCCACAGTGAGGATTCGTAGGCGTCCGTGACTAGGGTGATTTCTGACTGCGACGAGTTCTCACTAGTAGCGTTAAAGGAGGCGGTAAAGGGTAGGGCTTTCTGTTCGACTTCGTGTTATTTTCTTCAAACTACTTTTCTTTCCGTTGCATGTCACGTGCTTTACCCCTAGTCTTTGGGGAAAAAGTTGGTTGAAGAAAATAACACAAGTCGAAAAGAAAGCCCCTAACCTTACCGCCCCCCTTTATACCTACTAGTGAGAAGTCGTCGCAGTCAGAAAATCCACCCTAGAGCTTCACGGAACCGCTACGAATCCTCACTGTGGCATCACCCCAGTGTGTGCGTTTCATCAAGCCATTAACGTCGCAGCAAACAACCATATTGTTTTTCCTCTCCAAAAAGGGAAGCAGATCGCTCTGACGTTCTCTGTACTGTGAGACTCCGACATCACTTTGGAGAAGATTCCATTGCTGTAGTCTTGACCCTAGAAGTTCTGCCTTCTCCTTTGACAAGTCAAGGTCTCGAATGAGATCACTCAATTCCGCTTGACTCAGTCGGTGCGGTGTATCATCGTTTACCTAAAAATCTGGCTCATGGGATGTGGAAGGCTTGTTGGGTTCTTCTTCTTCCACACTGCTTTCATTTTCTACTTCAAGCTCATAATGTTGAGGTGGAGTAGGAACTGGTAGACTATCTGAATGTTGAATAGGTCGAATAGCAGATGGAAGATTCGGGTATTCAACTTTTTCTCTTTTCTTCCTTGACGAATCCTGCCTTTATAGGTGGAGTCAAGCAGAAGTAGCAGTCATCTGTATGGTTTGTAGGCTCCCGCCAAACCATAGGCACAGCAAAAGCCATACATCGTTTTTTATTTTTCAGCCATTCTCGTAGTATAACTGAACAAGAGTTGCAACATATATGTGGAGCCCATGACTTATCCTGGTCCCCTACCTTCATACCAAAATAATGCTGATAGGCAGTCTTCACAAGAGGCGTCAGATTGCGTTTCTGTGACGAAAATGTTTTTCACCACATATGTAACAAAAATTATTCACTAAATTTACACATTTTCGTGACATTTTGATATAACTAACTTCAGAAGCACTCCTAAACCAGAAATTCTGAAAAAAATAAAACAAAAATATAAAACTCACAGTCACATTAACAGTTATTATGTTTATAACCTACAAACATCTGGGGAACGTTCTGTTATGTCAGTTGAGAGGTGTGACAACTCCCAAAAACAAAATTTCCCCCATACTACAAATGTAGACTCTAAAAAATTACATGTCACTGTATATCCAAAGCAAGAGCTAATCGATCATTTTTATGGTGATTTTTGAATTCAGCAGGTGGAAATACATAGGAAAACCCTAATTTTGCAGCCGAAACAATTTCATTTGCGGTATTATTATTATATTATTATATTATTATTATTATTATTATTATTATTATTATTATTATTATTATTATTATTATTATTATTATTATTATTATTATTATTATTATTATATTATTATTCTGATTATAATATTATTATTATATTATTATTATTAATATTATTATTATTATTATTATATTTAATTATTATTAATTCAGTAATTATTATTATTATTCTGAAAATCTTTAATCTTAGTTTAATTTTCATTTCAGAGTTAATTATTTCGCCTTTAGAAATTACCTTTAATTGCCTTATGTAAATAATAACCAAACCAACTTTATTTATTGTCAACTCTGTGACTTCGCAAATTTAAAGAGATTTTGATCGATTTGCAAAGGTGCAAAAATATTGTAAATATAATGTGAAATATATATAATTTTATTGCGTACTTCGTAATGTTTTTAATATTTTCAATACACTGATGATGGGTAGACATTATCCGAAAGTCTAGATTAATTAAAGTAAGATGTGGAAAATTTTAGTCGCTCTATACGATTTTATCCTAAAAAATAATTTTCCTAGAAATAAACCCTGTTCAAGCATCATAATTATATATATATATATTATATATATATATTATATATATATAATATATTATTATATATATATATATATATAATATATATATATATAATATATATATATATATATATAATTATATATATATATATATATATATATATATATATATATATTTATATATTTGTATATATATATATATATATATATATATAAATATATATATATATATAATATATATATAATATATATATAATAGTATATAATATATATATATATATATATATATATATATATAATATAATCCATGTTCCGATCGTGCTGTTACTCTGGCCATTCAGGCTAGAGACAGGTGAGTT
>JABUQX010106042.1:0-12500 GCA_015478945.1 Trachelipus rathkii | reverse complement strand
AAATTGGAGAGCGTAGTAGTAGTTAATTAAGTTGTAGTAATGTACAGCTGTGGTGTAGCTATTAATTTTATATATTATCTTATATACTAATAGATAGCTATATTATAAGTTAGTAGTTGTAATAGTATTTTATATAATTTTACTTATTATTGTCATTTAATATTAGTATGTTCAAGTAGTTATAGTTAGATAGTTAAGTAGTAGCTCTAAGTAATATTTTATTAGTATTTAACAAAACTATATTATGTTATATTTTATTATTATTAATGTTATTATTTATTATTATGTTATTTAATTTATATATATTTAATATATTAAATCATTTATTATATTTCATTATATTGCCTCTTATTATATTTATTGATTTTAATTTATATTATATATTTTATTATTCATTAATTATTCTTATTATTATTATTATTTAATTATTATATATATAATATATATAATGTTATTATATTATATTAAACTTATGATTATTATTTATAATGTGAATTATATATATTATGTATATAATATAATTAATTTATTTAATTAATTATTAATGATATTATTTATATGAATTTAATAATATATTTATATATTGATATATATTATATTGATTAGTGATATATTATGTAGTATATTTATGTATATATATTAGAATTATTATTGGATATGAATTATGCAATTTAATCTTTGATATATAATTATATTATTATGTAATTATATTTATTATTGATTATTATGATGTTAATGTTAGTAATGAATTTTATAGATGTAATAGTGAAGTTTATGGATGTAATGTTATGATTAGAGATTAAGGAGGGTACTAATGATTATTGATAGAGGATTATTAGACTATCTATAGATGATTATTATTATATGTAATTATTAATATAATGGACGTATTATTAATGTATGTTATTATCGGTAATATATTATGGTTATTAATATTATATTCTAATTGACAGTTTATATTATATTGGTTTATATATAATTATATTATGGAAATATATTAAATTTTAGTTTATTTAATTATATATATATATTTATATATTTAATTATATTAATATTTTAATTATTTAATTATTATTATTATATATTATATATTATATTAATATTATATATTATTATTATTGTACTTCATTTTCTCATGATTGACATAATATATTTTTAATATTTCATTATTGAAATTAGTACAAATTCTTATAACTGTATAACTATATATTACAAATTTATAATATATATATATAAGATATATGTGTATAATTTTTTTGTAAGATTCTTGAGAATTGAAAGTTCCCAGATTATTATTAGGAAAAACGAGTATAACATAAAAGAAATTTAAATACTCTTATTTGAGGATCTCTAAAATAATAAGATTTAGAGCGGGTTTTTCTTACTCCATTGATATATTTAGGGGACGATTAGTATTATAAAGTCTTATATATAATATAAGTGCTTATATCTCCGAATTTTTAATTTCCAGAGGACAATTTGGGTGATATTTGAATACCAATAGGACATATTATCTATTAAAAATATTATTATGTAAGATTGGCTGTGGTGGCTAGTTGTTGATTGAATGCTATGTTCAAGTATTTGTTATTTGCTGTTTACGAGTAATATTCCTTTATCTGAATAAAGGCCATACATAAAGAGACCTATTGTATTCTTCGGAACTGAAAAATAATACTCTCGAGGAAATGTATAACATGAAAAGTATACTTATCAATTCGTATCGCGACACGCAAGAATGTAAGATAGATCTACAGGCTATAACTTACTGTTTTATTATCGATAATAACGATATACACTTGAATTAAATTGCTATGTAATTTATAATTTTAATTATAAGCTCAGAAGAGAGTTAAATTTAAGCATTGGCTAGTGAGCATTATATACTCCCACTAATGATATAAGAAATGGATGAGTAGTACGAATGAGCAGACGAGGAACTGAGTATAGAAGTTTCAAGAAAGTAGATGGCAAAAGAATGGAGTTGTTAGTCATTTCTTCAAAGAGTATGTGGTATGACTTGAAGAGAACGATACTTTGAAAGCATGTTTCAAAGTTTGCTTTGAATTGGAAAGGAGGAGGCTTAATTTGATTTATCTGACCAACAGAAAATAAGATTATTTTCGCAATAGGAGTAGATGTCCGCGGACGAAGAGAGATAGTTATTATATATCCACTAAAATAATAGTTATTTATACTATCTAACAATAATCTATTGTATAAGCATCAAAGAATAGAAAGTTGGGATCAAGAACAATAACCACATTTAGAAGAAAGGGTACATTTTTGATTACCAATTGAATACCTATAAGAAATGCGAGTTTGATTTTGGAGACTGCAAAGGCCAAAATAAAAAAAAACAGTACTAACATAGAAGATACTCTTAGAAACAAAAGAAATAAAGATTAAATTACCTATTGGGTGTGCCTTGCCTTATGATAAATAATCGGGCTCAAAAGTCCGCACAAAGAATTACAAATTCTTAATATAGAGAACATCTTCAACAATAACCGACCTTATAATGATTATAACAGATTAATCAGTCTGTACAAGCAAAACTAAAATTTTACTTATGTGGTATGAAACCAATGTATTAAAAACAGTTGTATCAGCTTATTCACCTCTGAAATACACCAATATACCACTTCTAGATAGTTTGCTTAACTGGTATGGGCAGGCGCAGCGTGATCACCTCCTCGCTTACATTGATATTGGTTCGATGGGTTACGCTCTCAAAATGAATTGACTATGTGTTCCATATAATAGCTAATTATATTATCAGGATATCGATTCTCAGTCTTCATGATCTTATAATTCATTAGGATATTGATTTATACGAAGACTAAGGTTAGTCAATATATATTATTCAAGAGGTGGGAGTGATATTGATGAGTATAAGCTAAGACGCTAGTCGTTAAGTAGGCGCCTCACAAAGTCTGGTAGGCAGTTTAAAAAAAAGATCATGTACTCTAATACTGACAAATTATAAACAAAAGAGTGCTACAAGTGAAGGGCAAGAGCTAATGAGTTTATAAAATAATAACAATTTATAAAAACTTATCCTCCCACACGATTGAACATAACGAAAATACAAATACACTCTAGTTGCACACAAATACTAGTATTGTTAATAAACCGAGCTACAATTCTTAGACTACAGATCGAACAACGTCGATGGACCTAGTTTATGATTTATTTATAGTATCAGCGTGTGGCTAAATAATGGCTCAAATCAATCAGATATACATGATAGCATTGCTGCCTATAAAGTTTGTCGCAACTTTCTGTACATGAATATCTAACAACAGTCACTCTTAATTATGCAGGATCATTGGAATATGTGAATTAATTTAGTGTTATTTAAACTATCATATTACTTTCATTATAACGCGCGCTTAAGCTATATAAATGGTTGAACTTGATTTATTTGAACTATAGTTGAATTTTTGATATGTCTTATTCGCGTGTGTTCAATCATATATTGTGTGTTATAATAGTTTATAGTGAGTGATATAAACCTAATTAAACTTAAATTTAAAGAGAGATATATAATGTTCGCAGCAATGTATAGTCTTTAAAAAGATATATATGATAAGTATTAATAGATAAAATACGCGGCAACATACGTATTGACCTAGAGGTTAGATTTATCAGAATCACGTCTAATTACCATAGGTACCATTCATTAGCAATTATATTATCTATAGTTACAAAGAGTTATATTGTAGCTGCGTATAATTCAGAGAAAAGATAGTAGAGCAGATTCTGTGTGGGATACTTTCTCTCTTGTCAAGCCACTATGTTTTATAGTTATTATAGTTTTTATTGTGATTTACGTGTTTATTATTATTAAATATTTATTTTTTTTTAATATTTAACTATTTAATTAAATTTTTAATTTAATTATTATTATAATATTTATTTAATTTATTAATTTAATTATTATAATTAATTATATTATTTATCAGAGAACATGAAGATCGTGAAAATATTCGTCTCCCAAGCATTTATTATTATATATTAATTATTATTATTATTATAATATTTTATTATTTAGTTATATATTTTATTATTATATTATTTATTTATATTAATTATATTAATTATATTATTATTATTATTATATTATTTATTATATAATTATTATATTATTAATATTATTATTATTTATATTAATTTTAATTTTGAGTTTTACATTAAGGAAGGTATTATATGGAAATAGTGGTGATTGTATTATTGTTATATTATTAGTATTAATATAAATTAATTATTTTATTATTATATTAATTTTTATATTATTATTTTTTAATAATTATATATTAATATTTTTTTATTATATATTATAATTATTTAATTATATATTTTTATATTATTTAAATTATAATATTATTTTATATTATATATTATTATTATTATTATATATTATTTATATTATATATTAATTATTATTTATTATATTATATTAATTATTTATTATATATTATATGAATTATATTATTATTATATAATTAATATATATATATATTAATATAATATAAATATATATAATATTATATATATTATTAATATATATATATTATATAGTATTAATTTATATTATATCAGTTTATTTTTTTTGTAAAATAGTATTTACTTATATAAAGTATTTTATTCATAAGGCACTGATAAATAATATATTACAAACAATTTCTGCTTTATTTTATGTGTGTAGTGTATGATAAACTCTTTGAAGTACAAAAGATAAGGAACATTTTAACTTCCCTTTATGATATTTGAAATGGATTATATTGTAGAATTATCTATTTTGAGTATATATATAGTAGTATTGTATTAAATTCGGGAGGTAAGTCCAAGACATAATACACATTGGTCCTTCTCATCACATATTGTGATTTTTGCGCTAGCTTGTGACTTATACCTTTATAATACGGTATATATATATATATATATATAATATATTATATATAATATATATATTATATATATATATTATATATATTATATTATAAGTATATATATACTATATATCATTATATTAATATATATATTAATTAGATATATATATATATATATATATATATTACTGAGGTTCTATATGCTCTATAATAAATATTACAAATATAAATTATAACTTTGGTATGTTAATATATATATATACTATATTATATATATAATATATATATATATATATATATATATATATATATGTATATATCATATATATATATATATATATATATATATATTATATTATATATATTATTTATTAATTTATATTATATATATGAATTTATTAATTTTTTTAGGCGAGATCCTATATATATTATTACTATATATATACGTATAATAATTATAATATTACTATATATATATATACATATAGTATATATATAATATATATATATATATATATATATATATATATATATATCTCGTATTATATAATTTCATGGATACTTAACCGTAAATATTTCCCTAGAACTACAAAATTCCGTTTTTGCCAAAAAATAGTCATAATATATATATATATATATATTATATATTATATATATATATATATATATATAATATATATATATCACAGCGAGATTCAAGTGTTAATATGTGAAGTATAATATAACTCTAAGGAAAACTCCACTGAATACTATTTTCTTTTATAGTTTACATAATATTTGCTGGGAAAGTGAGGCTAGCAAGATAATAATAAAGACTACTTTAATAATTAATTTCAACCTTCCTATACTACTATTCAGGCTATGTGTCACACTCTCAGTGACGAGCTTCTAGTTCCAGTGCCACTCATAAAGATTTAGCGTATTTTATATAATCTAGTGATGAATAATAATCTCTAGCTCTATGTCAGACTTTATAATTTATTACCAGGATAAAAAACGATTATGTGAATGAATAATAAAGTGAAGTATTATATAAGATATTATGAATATTCTATAAATACTTAACCTCATTACTAGTTTGTACTATAATCTGAACTTTATACAAATAAAAGTTATATATCTCAAGCATTAATTTAGTTATATAGCATCAATGAACTTAAAGGCTGGATCTCCTGAAAATAGAAATACTAGAACTTTAAAGATTTCACGTATCGTTTTGAATATTATATATATTATATATATACTATAATAGGCTATAACATAGGATTATTCACCACTTATTTCTACTTCAATAAAGATAATTTAATATAATAACTATCTGTCTAGTTAATATACTCCTATACTGATAAAATGTCTATAGGACACCTCGTCTGATATCCTATATGAATTAAAAGATGTTGTAGATCTCTCAATTAAATCAGTTTACAGCGGTGCTTCATATATATATTTGTAAAATGAGAAATCAATCTAATTCTACTTGCCTACTGTATGTCCTATGTGAATTGAAGCCTAATATATATGACAACAATTTTATTATTATGGAGTAGGTATAATAAGGGGGGGTTTTCTGGTACTCATTATTATTTTTTCTCAAATAATATATTTAATGATATTTAAACAGTATTACCTGTGATCTACGGCTCTCCAATTTTATAAAAGTTAATTAAGCACTTTTGTTAGGTTCTTCCAACTAAGATAACACAAAGTTCTGCTGCTTTTCATTTGAGTGGATAGTAGAGGAACCGAAAAAATGAATTTTATGATACAAGATAAATAGATTACTATATGGTATCAGTAAAATAGACGATATATGATACTATACTATTGTACGACAGTAATATAAAACTTCATATTCTCATACCACTTGTAACCTGAAGAATAAGTTATTTCCTCCTTTAAGCATATTCTAAACTTGCTACTTAAATTAAAAAGATTTTGTCATAAGGCTATATGTGATATAAACTGTTCAGGTTCATATTTTAAAGAATAAATTTCTTAGAATTCAGTGGTGCGACAATATAAAAATAGACATGAGTGATATTATATTGGTTCTGCTACTATTCTAAATACGGAGCTTTATGTAAAGACCAAATTTTCGAATAATAAATGTTTCAATATGTTATGTTGAATATGGATAGTCACTCAGTCGGAACCAAAGCTATTAATGGAATTACATTTGTATAATATAGGATTTCTTGGGGAATTAATAATATATATATATATATATATACTAGAGACTTGAGAAAGATTTAATATGACAATTAATTATTCTAGACTTTACCTTTAAAAAATATTTGGATGATAGGGAATTATAATATACCGTAAAAATAACACTTCTTAGTATTCATCATTATTGTACGTTCTATCCAGAAACTACTTGGGACTAAGCTGACGCGCACTCTGAATAGTGAACGTTTATCCACTACAATAGAAATGTCAGCTAATAGTAATAACATACTTCATATAATTCGAGTGATAAATATGAAACCTCCTAGTATTATATGTGCACGCCAATTAAAGCTTGGGCATTAAAAAGTGAAGATTGTTTCAGTCAATATATATAAGTACTGATGTATAGTCATATTTTAAAACTTACATATTTTGATTCAGGTATATAATTAACTGATCAAGTTAAAGCGTATAAGTAAATAATATTATTAATATAATGGTATTTATCATAAGTTAAATTTTTATAGCTTTTAAATACTTTATATATATATACCTATAGTATATATACGTATGTACTCAAAATATAACTCATGTGACCGTTTAATACTAATAAATGTAGGCTCAATCATATAATTTAGTATATCTCAGTGCTAAATAAAATGTCATTACGTTAAAATAGCCTGTCCTTAAATTGATATTTATAACGGACAAAATAAGTTATAAATTGACGTAAACCAATGATTAAAAAAACCGAACTCGACTTCTTATAATGATATATATTGAAAATTCATTATGTTATTATTTAATATGTTATGAATAAAAGGTTTGGATTTAATTTAGTTGTTAATATAAGTAGTTACTTATTTAAAGTTTTCAAATAATGATAATTTCTTAGCTAATATTATAACAAAAAAATGATAATAATTAGTGCTTAACATACTATTTATAAATAGTTATCTTTTCAGAACATAATTTTTTTATATTTTATCGAGAAACATTTAATATATATATATTAATATATATATTATATATATATTATAATATAATTTATTAATTAATTATTATATATAATATATATATATTAATAATATATTAAGATATTATATATATATAATATATATTTATAATAATTATATATATAATAATATATATAATATTATTAATATATATATTAATATATAATATATATATAGTTTTATTTTATATATATATATATATATAATATATATATATATACTATATATATTTAAAATATGGCTTTCCTGTACGGTTTAATTTGTTATATAGAAAATTAAGAAAATGCTATTAGGTTTTATTTCACCAATTTCATGTAACTGACTCCTCAATATAATTTATATACTCAGTTATAGGCAATCTATAGTATATATGTGATTATATTAATCTATTAAAAATCAATTTGGGTTATTGTCATACATTAATTTTTGTATATAAAGGGTAAGTTCATATGGTCAATATCTCAAGCCCTCTATGAGTGAAGCATTAAATAATAATATATAAATATATTTCACTTTATTCCTGATTTGTATAGTAGTAGAATATTTTCCTTAGAATGTGACGTCCATTGAAATAATGTTCTATAACTATATTCATTCTCATATCTTGATTCAATAAATAGTCTGTATATACTAATAGCTTTTAGACATTACTTTCAAAATTTATAGAGGAGATATAAGTGTAAATTAATATAGTTAGGATTGGCTGCTAGGCTATAAGAATAATAATAAAAGTTTAATATACTAGTATCTAAATAAGTATTTAGGTATCGAATAAATACTATATATAGTATATACGTATACGTTATTTAATATACGAATAAAATGTTTTACGTAGATTATACACTATAGAAGTCAATGCGAATTATACGATATAGTAGTGTAGTTGTGAAGTGTTTTATGAATATTATATTTATTGATTTCCCTATATTAATGTTATTATAATTTAGAGAAGTTTTTAATTTTAAATAACTATTTTTTTTTCTAATTCATTTTAATATAGTATTATATATATTAATTAATATTAATTAATTAACTTAATATTAATTATAATTTATTAATATATATATAATCATATATTAATACATATATATTAATATTAATATACTATTAATATAAATATATATATATATGACCGTAGCCAGATATATAAATATTAATTATATATATATATAATATATATATATATATAGTATTAATATATATATATGATATATATGATATATAATATATTATTATATTATATATATATTCATAATATATCTCATATGATATATTATATTATGAAATTCTGGTATAAGTTAAGAAATACTGTGTGAGATGATATATTGACATATATTATATATATGGTTACTCCAATAGTATGCAATTTGTAATCCATTCTAAAACAATAATATATAATTAGCTCACATGCTAAGTCTATTATTAGATAACAATAAAACTACCTTTGATTTATAATACATAAGATTACGTACATCATACATTATTAATGATTTCAGATGTATATTTGTAATACTAATCTATATGATTGACGACAACTTACGGAAAATTATAAGATAATAAATCATGATATTTATTTTAAGTTCCCATGCTTCTAGAGGTTGAATATGACAGTTTATAAGTGATTTATAACAAGTAAGTGTTGAATAAGCAGAATTCGATAATATTAGTAAACCCTTTCAGCAGACTTGGACAAAATTAGCGGTTATCGAAAAGTACCGATTTAGATATTTATTCATTCAATATTATGAATAAATAATCTAATCACGATTGACTTATTACTTCAAACGATGCATCGAATTATATCGTTATACTTATTAATTCTTATATAGTATCGAGTATTCAGTTTCGATAATTTTTTTAATATTTTACTATGTATCATAATATTATTACTCAGCACTTTCCTAAATAATTGAAAATCAGTAAAGTGCTTTTCAAAATGGAAAGGTAATGATAGAAAGACTCATCACGGCCAGAGGATATATTTGTCTTTCGGTGTAGTTCAAATAGTCTATTAATTATAATTATTTTATATTGTAATTATTATTATTAAGGTAAAACATGTAAATTAATAGATGTGTACAAATTTAAATATTTATGAATAAGTAAAAACTGTTTGGAATACAGTTTTTAAATTTTTATGAGGGATGTAAGAGTGAGTACATTCATATGCTATATTTTATGAATAAAGTTAAGTAATATTAAGTAATATTGGCAAATTAAATAAATAATTTTACAATGTTAGACATTAGTTGATGTTTTTTATATAAAGCTACTATACCCGTATGCTAGTATACCTATTTTTCCTTAATTGTGTGGAGATTCGCCAGTTCTAGTATTGGTAGTATTTTCTCCTACATATATGTTTGAAGTTCTTCTCAAGGTAAATCCGTAAGGTGTATATGGTATTTTTTATAACATTTATTAAAATATTCCTTTTTATATAAAAATTATTATATAATATATTACTATATATATAGTATATATTATTATATATATTATTATAATATATTAATATATATTATATTATTAATATAAATATAATATTATTTATTATATATATATATTATATATATACTTATATGATATTTAATATTATATTATAAATATTATTATATATATATATATATATATACTATTATATAACATATATTATATTTATATAATTATATATCATAAGGAAAGTGAATAATGAGTGATTTTCTGGAGTTAATAATGTGATTTTCGGTCACCTAGAAAGAATAGATAACTCGGCTGGGTGATTTCCCCTTTAATCATGATCGCCGCAAGTAAAATATATTTTAAAATCTGGCGGATCTGATCAGTTGGTGAGTTTAAAAGACTTTCTTTCTAAGAGATTATGATTAAAAATATAAGTACTTTAATGTTTTATTATTTTGCAGCTTATGCATAAATAGTTTAAATATATATTTACAACTACATGTAAATTTTTTTTTTACTTTTGCATATTCCTGGAATAATAAGGTATTACAGCTTAATTAATATATTATAATATTAAATATATATTATTTATAATTATTATATATATACTATATATACTAATTATATATATATATATATATATATATATATATATATATATTATATATATATAGATATATATATATATATACTATATTTATATAATTTTATATATATATTAGTATATTATATATATATGATATATATTAATATATAGTATTATATATATATATATATTTAATATTAATTTAGTATATATATTAATATATTAATTAGTAATATTATATATTATATATATAGTACTATATAAATTATAATTTCTGATAAGTAGGCTTATTTAGATTTTAAAGTATAGTAACATTTTACATTAATAAAAAAAATGATTAGGCATCTTTGTATTTGGTGTAAGAGTTTTCTTTAGACCGTGCTATGATTATGATGCCAATTATCAACTCGGTGGAACTAGTATCTTCAATAAATTTCCACACTTGAGCTATCAGACTGACCAGCTTTATGTTTTTCTCATTTATATTTAAAGTTTGTTTGCCAAAGGCGTATTATGTTATCTTAACTCCTCAATTTATACGTTTGCGTACTAAATATCACATTTAGGTTAATTTGCCATAGGTTAAAAGAGTCGACTAATGATCCGAATATTATATGTTGTTTTAAAGGTGTTGAACCTTTATCCCTTTGATTGGAGAGTATTTATAAAGATATAATTACAGCTGGTTTAGTTGCACACGTTTGAATATATATTTGTGGACGTGAAGATTATACGATGGATGAGCATATGTAGGAAATAGACGGATGTATCTATACTAACTTAATTCACTTGAAGACGGTTATGTGTTGAATGAAAATAAGGAAATATGCTATAATAGTTGCACTACAATTCAATATCTTAATATTAATTGAAGGGTAAAGTAGAATGATAGCTCAAAAAGTTACTAAACCGTACTCATAGAAATTATATTTTAAAGTAATCAATTGATGATCGATATGATAGTTATATTAGTTTACTTTACCTCTTTTCTAAAGTGAGCATTAAGTAAGTATTTTGGGGGATTTAGGTTTATCGTTAGTTTTAATAGTTGTGATATGAAATATTTATATTAACAATAATCGTAAGAATGGTCAATTGATCATAATTTTAAGCTTGGACGGAACTTTACTAAACTTAGTAACTACGTCTCATCTATCTGTTTGTTATATCTCAAAATATATCATAAAAAATTTTCAACATTTTTTATTTTTTATATCTAAATATTATGTTATGCAAATTTTTATTTCAGATATTAGAATTTATATATGTTAATTATTTTTTAAAAATTACTATTATGCAATAATATTTTGATTACTTGAATTATTTATTTATTAGAGAAGGTAGCCTCGAACTTAAACAAATTTCTAAATATCCAGTCAAAATTTTGCATTTACC
>JABUQX010106041.1:7500-10000 GCA_015478945.1 Trachelipus rathkii | reverse complement strand
AAATTGCTTAAAACGATTTGGGGTTTGTTAATGCCAATGTTGAACGGTCTGTTGTGATTAGTGTGTATAGATGATTTGCTAGGTGATGCAGACATTCTGCTGTCCAGTTATTTCAACGTTTAATTTGGTATTATTGCTGAGGTCTGGAAGAATTGTGTGTTATAGTTCTGGATGTGTGGTGTTATGGTGATGTCATCTCGTAGCCTGTGTTATATTGTTGGGTGTGTCTGTGATTTTGATAGGTCCGCTATGAATAAATTAAATAAGTGAGGGGATAGGATTGCTCCTTGAGTTTAACGCCATTTTTTATGTTTACTGTACGGATTCTTGTTATTTATCTGTATTTGGTGTTCTCCCTGAATAAGAAGTGGGTAACTATTTCTCTTAAATTAGTGGGAATGTTCATTGTACTATTTTTTGTGGATTAGATTGTGTCTGGGAATGTATCAAAGCTTTTTAATGTCGATTGCTACAAATAATGTTTTGTGTGGGTGTCTGAGATTTAAGCTATTTATTATTTGTTGAATGGTGTTTATGAGAGCAATTGTGGTTAAGTGGTTTTGCTGGAAAAACCGTGTTGTTGGGAATGTTTTGTTTAGGGGATGGAGGTGTTATGTATGTTTTAGTATAAGCTTTTCTAGGGTTTACCATAGAGTGGAAATAACAGTGAGATTGGACGATAGGAGGAGGGGTTTGAGTCTTTTCCTGGTTTTAGTTTTGGGATGATGATTGCTCTTTTCCAGATGTAGGGAATAAAATTTTGTTTAATGGAACAGTTGTATATGTGTGCTAAATGGGTTAGTGCGGTGTTACCTAAGTGTTTAAGGTGTATATTTGAGATGTTGTCAGGTCCGGTTGCTGGTGAGTTTTTAAGTTTTTATGGTGTTTTTTATGTCATTTGGTGTTATTTCTATTGTTTGGTAGTGATTACATTTTATCTTCTTGAGGGAGTCGATTATTTTCCTGTTTTGTGGGTGGGTAGGTTTGAGACTTTGTTTTGCAAAATGTGTAGCGAGGAGATTTGCATGTTGTTTTGTTGTTTGTGGGAGTTGAGAGTTTGGATTTTTTATGGATTCATGTGTGGGAGATTGGTAGTTTTTTGCATTTTTCAGAATTTTTATTGTGTTCCACATTCTATTGTTGTTTGTGTTCTGAAGGTTTTTTGTTAGAAATGTTTGAAAGTTGTTTGAGGTGTGTGCTTTGGTTAAGTTTGTGATTTGTGTGTTTAAATTATTAATTTGGGTTATTGTTTGTTGTGTTTGCTGTGCTGATTTTTTAATTAGGTTACGTTGTTTGATTAGGTTTGAGATTTCAGGTGTTAGTGTTGGGTTGTATTTTTTGAGGTATCCCGAGGTATGTTTTGGTTAGCTGCTTTTTGAATTAGTGAAGTGAAGTTTTGTATAGCTGTATTTAGTGTTAAGGCGTTGGAGATGATTATAGTTTGTGTGTTGTTTTCTATGAATTCAGAGAATTTTGTCCAGTCTGCTTTATTGTAGTTAGTACATGTTTTCCAGAAAGAGTGGTTAGTTTTGTTACTTTGGTATTTAATAATTATGGGGAGATGGTTGGAGTTTAGTTCTGTTTGCGTTTGCCATTGGAGTTTGTGTGTAGATTTGGTGAACAAAATGTTAGATCTGGGGATGTGTTTGATTGGTTAGTTTGGGGTGGAATTCTGGTGTGGAAATTTCTATTGTTGAGGATGTTTAGGTGATCTAGATTTGATATTAAGTGGGTTCCTCTATGGTCTGCATTTTGGTCTTTGTACCATGTAGGGTGGTGGGTGTTGAAATCTCCTCCCATTATGAGGTTTTAAAGGTTTGTGATGTGGGTTAGATTTGGTGTGTAATTTCTAGGGCAGTGAGGTGATGTATGATGAGGGATGTATAGGTTTATTATGTTGTGTAGCGTTTTGTTGATCATTGTGGTGAAGGATTGTATTTCTGAAGTGTTGTCATTAAGTGATGCTGTTGTGAGTGAGGTGGTGTTTGTGTATGGTAGTGAGTTATGAATAAGAGTTAGTAGAGTATGATTTTTAGGGACTTGTGGTGTATAAATTGAGTCGTATCCATAAAATTTTGGTTCTGGGTGGCTTTCGGGTAGGTGTGCTTATGTGTATGTTATGTTGTTTTAGGAAGATTTCAATTTCTTTGTTTTTATTATGTAATCCGTTTATGTTAATTTGTAGTATGTTTATGCTATGAGTTTGTTTGTTTGTTATTGAGCTATTGATTATTGTGGGTGGAGTGCATACTTGACAGATCCAGTTGTGTGTAAGAGGAGGAAGTGTTGTGAAAGGTGAGCAGTGTTTGTGGATCCACTGATCACATCTTCTGCACTGGATTGAATTTCTTCTCACTATTTTGTTGCAAATGGGGCACAAGTAGATTCCAGGTCCCGGGTTTTCTTCCATGTCCCTGTCATTTCGTTTTGCTTGCTGCGGGCATGTGCCTGGAAGGTTGCTTCAGGAAGAAAAAGGCGTGGAGTAATAGAGATGAATGAT
>JABUQX010106040.1:0-15000 GCA_015478945.1 Trachelipus rathkii | reverse complement strand
TGCCTTTCGCTTGTGTTTCGTCTTTTTTCGATCCGGAATTGCTAATTTCAATCTTGCTACTAGAAATAGACTTATAAAGCTGAGTGGTTACTGTTTTCATTGTCCTTCATTTCGTTAGAATCTTCAAATTCTATAGGATAAAGACCAGCCCAATGTTCTCGAAATTCTAAGCAAAATTCCTCACATTTTAACAGAGTAATGTCCCTTAATGTTTAACATCATAGTTCGTGCAGACCTAAGTAAATCGACTGCAGATTGCTTCTCCAAATTCACCAATCCTTAAAAATGTCGATTAGAAAGGAAGAGTCAAATTGCCATGTTTTAATAACAACATAATTTTCATCAACAATGGACCACATTCTGCGTGTATCATCTTCAGGAAGTTTGAGATCTTTTGATAAACTTCGTTCAAGCTTCATATTATGTACATTGGAAGCGCTTTTGTGTATCTTTCCTCAATGATATAAATCTGGGACATCCTTCTTCTCAAGTTTATTCATTTACGTTCGTTTTACTCATCGTTACTTTATAATTGTTAATCTGAAATATAAGACAGGAGATATATTTAATTAACATAGTAATAATATTAAAAGTTAAAATTAGTGTACGTATTTAATTTGATCATCGTATAATGGGTGTCGTCTAGACAAAAGTATTAGTTAACAAATTTTAATTAATAGTTTTTCTAAACACTTTCAGAATTGCCAAAAACGGTATATAGGTATATATAGTACGGTATTATATTATTATATAGTATTATATAGATAGTAATTATACCTATTATAATGTTAATAGTTAGTATTTGATTAGAGGTATAGTATATATATTTGTTATAGTTATATATTATATATATACCGATATATATATATATATAAGTAAATATAATTTATTGAGTATAGTATTATGTATATTATACTATAGATTAGGGTATATATATTATATAGGAATGTAATTATAGTAATATATATATAGGTATATATATATATATATATTTATATGTATAAATATATTATAAATATAAGCTATATGTAATTAATAGTAGTAAAATTATTGTTTATAGAAGTTAATGTAGAATTAAAGTTTAATATTAGTTATTAATATTATTTAATATACTATATATATATATACTATATAGGCTACTATATATATATAGTATATATATATAGTAATAAATATAAATGAATTAGTATGATAGGTAATCATAATATTAGTATAGTAGTTATGAATATATAGTAATAATATTAGTTAGTAGTATATAATAGTATGGTCGATATATGATATATAATATATGTATAATGTCTATATGTCGCTCCATGTTACATAGTTCGAGATAGAGCGACAGAGTAGAAGAAACGAGGTATATCTGCGTCTGATATCGTGTTTCCTCCTGAGAAATTATAATAGTATATAGTGATATATAGTAGTAGAATATGATATATAATAAGTTAGTATGTTAAATATATATTTATAGGGATACTAGAGGTAAGATGAATATAGTATGAGTATGAGGGTAGTATATGAGTAGTCATTTGTATAGGGATATATATTAATTATATTATGTAGCTAGTATATGATATACGGATATTAAAAGGTAATATATATGAGTGTATATTAAGTATATATAGGTATTATATTTAATGCAATTATAAAATACCTTTATAATAGGGTCAAATTTAGGTATAACGGTAATGAAATGTGTCGTCCTGGCAAACTGGCTATTTGAACGCTCACAGATGAGTATATTCTAATTGACAATCATTGACATCACTACTACTTTGTTACTTTCCTAATTATTCGAAAACGAAGGGCTGAACAAAAAAGGAAGAAGAAAGTTTAAAAACGGAAACGACGCAACCAACTTACAGAAATTAAAGGAAATACGTTTTATGAGGTATATGCGAATATCAAGAAATAAGAGTATAATTTTTTGGATATTGATTGCTGATTTATCAATTACGTATAGTTGGTTATGTACGGAGTGAAGGTGCTGTTGTAGGTGTTTTGAGTGCATGTTTTAATTTTAGGCGTAGGTTCGTATATTAATTTTGGTTATATCCTGTAAGATCAGGTGCAAGGTAAATAGAACTTTGTTGTGCCGTGTTTATGGGGAGATTGCTGTGTGGTGTAAAGTGTTTGGTGAGAGAGAGATGCCGGTGCTATCGATGGTTGGCAGATAATTGCTGGTGCTGAAAACACGTACATCACGAGTGTCAATTAATACTCTTGTATATGTATTTTACCTTCAGGTTAAGTTGTATTATCTCTCTCTCTCTCTCTCTCTCTCTCTCTCTCTCTCTCTCTCTCTCTCTCTCAATCTCTCCCCTTCTCTCATTCTTTTCACATGTCATCTGTATACTCTATTCTCTCTGCTCAATCTCTCTCTACTCTCTCTCTTCTTCTCTCTCTCTCTCGTCTCTCTCTCTCTAACGTTCTCTCTCTCTCTCTCTCAATTCCGTCTGTCCTCGTCATCTCTACCTCTGCATCTAATGACAGAATATATAGATATCATTAACGTATATATATTAGATTCTTATTAATATAAATATAATAATTATATATTATATATATAGGTATATTATATATATATATAATATTTAATATATTATATATATATATAGTATATATATAAGATATATATATATATATAGTATATATATATATATATATATATATATATATATATATATTATATTATATATATATATATATATATATATATTATAATATATATATATATATATAATATATATATACAATAAAGGTACCCAGAATAAGAATCTGTATGAAGAGCTCCCACAATATCACATTGGAAATATTCTTAAGAAACTCTTCAACGCTTCTTCGCCCTTTCCTTACTCGCATCCTGATGCGAGATCACTGAAGTGACGATGCTCCGCCGCCCTTTCCGGAGGAATCCGAGGATCGTTTTTGGACACTCATTCTGGGCTATCATTCATCTCTATTACTCCACCCTTTTTCTTCCCTGGAGCATACTTCCCAGCACATGCCTCAGCCCTCCTACTAAAAGCCGGGTGGAGGCATAGAAAGAAAATCCTGGACCTGGAATTCTAGCTGTGCCCATTTAGCTATAAAGGTAGTGAGAAGAAATTCAATCCAGTGCAGAAGATGTAATCAGTGGATCCACAAAAACACTGCTCACCTTTCACATCACTTCCGCCTCTTACGCACAACTGCGAAACTGTCAAAGTATGCACTTCCACCCACAATAATCAATAGCTACAAACAAGCAAACAAACAAAACCTCATAGCATAAACATTTCTACAAATTAACATAAATGAATACATGTATAAAAAAACAAGAAACTGAAATTATAAAGTAAAACAACATAACATCCAACATAAAAACTAATTCGAAAGAATCACCCAACCTACCCGATAACCTACTCAAGGAACCCAAAATTTTACTGTTATGACGGACTGTAAATTTATACACCACACAGTCCACCTAAAACAGACATACATCTACATAGACTCTATATCATTAACTCTACTATCTATTACACAAACACCAAGCCTCACTCGGCACCACATGCATACTTAAACCGAGAACACTTCATAAATGCAATCCTTCACCACTAAAATGATCACAACCCCACTTAAAGCTAAAACAACAACCACCCAATTGTATACCCCGCAATACATCCGTTCTCACCAAACGCTTCACCGTGCAGGGCGTGGTGCCGCGCGAGAAATTACGCAACCACAATGTCGTCACACACATAAAAGCCTCCTCCAAACCTCATAATGGGGCGATATCTCAATGCTCACTAAACAAGCCTACATGGTACTAAAAGACCAAAAAACTCGTGCGACTATAGAGGGAAACCCACTTAATATCAAATCGTAGCATCACCCTAAACATCCTCAAACCAATAAGTTAACTTTCCCACACCAGTAGATCACCCCAAAACAACCAATCAATACACATCCCAGACTAATACAGTTTGTGTCACGCAATCTACACTCAAAACTCCAATGCAAACGCAAAACAGAAAACGTTAAAACTCCGACCATCTCCTCGATAATTATTAAATACCAAAAAACAAAATTAAAACACTCTTTCAGGAAAACATATCCTAAACTACAAAAAAAAGCAGGACTGCGACAAAATTCCATTCGTGTATTTATAGAAAACAACAACACAAACGACATAGATCATCTCTCAACGCGCTCAACACTAAAATAGCAGCTATTACAAAACTTCACTTCACTAACTCAAAAAAGCAGCTAAACCAAAGAACATTACCTCGTGGACTAACCTCAAAAAAAATACAAACAAAGACACTAACACCTGACAATCTCAAATAATCAAACAAACATGAACCTAATTAAAATCAGCACAGCAAACAAAAACGAAACAATAACCCAAATTAATGAAGCTGTCAACACACAATCACGAACTAACAAATCACACACCGTTAAACAAAAACTTATTCCCAAAAAAAAAACCGAATTTGTCGTAAACCCAGAAAAAAAAAAACCTTAACGCCCCAGGGGAGAACACAAACAGTAAATAAGAATGTGAAACAGCAATAAAAATCCTTGAACAATGCACAAAACTACTAAATTCGCACACATCAAATCCATAAGAAATCCAACCTAAACTCCCACAAACAACAAACAACACACAAACCTCTCGACTACAACATTTTTCAAAACAAAGTCTAAAGACCTACCCACCCACAAAAACAGGAAAATAATCGACTCCCTCAAGAAGATAAAATGTAATCACTATCCAAACAATAGAAATAACACCAAATGACATAAAAAAATAACATAAAAAACTTATAAAAACACTCACCAGCAACCGGACCATGACAACATCTCAATATACACCCTTAGAACACTTAGGTACACCGCCACTAATCTATCTAGCACACATATAACACCTATCCATAAAACAAAAATTTGTTCCCTATCATCTGGAAAAACAATCACATCCCAAAACTAAACTCAGAAAAGACCCTCAAACCCCTTCTCCGTATCGTCCCAATCTCACTGTTATTACTTAATGTAAACTCCTAGAAAAGCGTTATACTAAACATAATAAACCCTCACATCCCCAAACAAACATTCCAACAGCGGCTTTCCAGCAAAACACTTAACCACAATCCTCGGCTTCTCATTAAACACCATTCAAACAAATAATTAAATAGCTTAAATCGTCAGACACCCACACAAAACATTATTGTAGCAATCGGACATTAAAAAAGACCTGTTGATACATTTTCCCAAGACACCATCTAATCCACAAAATAGTACAATCAAACATTCCCACTAATTTAAAGGAAATAGTTAGCCCAACTTCTTAAATCGAGGGAGAAACACGCGAAATTGACAGATAGAATACAAGAAATCACGAAAATACAGTAAACATAAAAAATGCGCGTAATACTCAAGGTGGAAAGGGCAATCCATATCCCTCACCTTAATTTAATTTATTCAATAGCCACCATATCAAAATCAGGCAAACACGTCCAGCACAAGGTATAACAGAGCCTACGCAGATGACATCACGGCATAACCACCACACACCAAAGCCTAAACAACAAGCAAGTCTTCTAGACCTCTAGCAACTAATACATGTAACCAAATTCAAAACGATAATAACTTCAACAGCAGAAGTGTCGGTGCATTTCAACCTAGCAAATACACTCGTATCACGACTAATCACAAAGACCGTCAAAGAACTTAGGCATGGACCAAACCCCCAAATCGTTTTAAGCATATTAGTATCCAATAAACAAGAGCACCCAAAATTCTTGGTGAAGTAACACTGCGACACACAGCGCGTAACCTTCACAAACACATTGAAAACATAACATTGTCAGCAATACTAGGAAACTAGCATACTAACACAACCTATAGCTAGTGCAGACATTAAACAACAATGAATAAACAAGTACAATTATACCAATCACAAGACGGGAATTACATCCGATCCAACATAAGGATTACAGCGGGGGTGCACCTAGGTATGGCACCAGTTACCATCCAAGAGGAACCATGAGGAAGATACTTGCAGTAGCCACCCAAAATTAAGGCACTCAGAATCCTTACAGCAGGCGTTGGCAAGCAACGTAGAGACTGCCACACACGATGAGCCATGTAGCAATGAAAAAGAACAAAAGATTACTCACCGATCACAACGATTATAGAACTGAGATAGCGTACACAGTAATCTACCGCGTAAAAGATAAACACCTCAAACAGCCCATGGGCCCAAAATGGCCACCAGTTTTAACCAATCCTACTGGGACTAACAGCCGAACAACAGACACCACCATTTCTCCGACGAGCGCTTTCTATACGAAACAAATTCTAAAGCAATATCCGGACCCCCACCAGGACAAAAGCATTCTCTGATATACAAAACAAATACACAATACACATAACTAAAAATTATTTAAGAAACAGACAACCAAACCATATACTAAATGAACATCCAACAGAAATTGCATCTGAATTCGACTCTCTTTCTTCTAATTTGTGCCAATCATCAATTTGGCCCAAAGCTAAGATGTGGCCACCTACCACAAACCTGCTGAATATTACAAAATACAGGATTTTTAACTCAACCACACCATGCCAAATTATTACACTGCATCAAAATGCAAACCAGCCCTCGGAGACTGAATGTTTCACTTACTTCTAGAGAAGGCGATTAGAGATAAAGTGTCAACTAATCATCTTCCAAAGCAATCTGGGACATCACAAATCTAAACGATCTTTGGAGGAGGCCGACTGCGGCGGCGGACCAGGAGATATTCTTAAGCTAAGGTGTGCCTCACACTTCTGAAGGAGGACGTGGCCAGAGGGTGTGACGACAACGGGGTACTATACTTTTCACACGTTATATATTATATATATATACCGCCGAAATATCAACTAGTATACGTCTTAATCATGATAACCTATATATATAAGCTAACCGTATAATACTAATATAGACACATATACGCTATACCTATACCTACCCTACCTATATATATATATCCTAATTATACATAGTAATTAATATATAGTAACGTACCGACAACTAATATAACGCTAGTATAGTCCTATCTACCCATGGTTAACCTACTATAGCTATATAATTATACTATAATATATACCGTTCCATATGGATACCCTATTACATAGTACACTACATAGCTATAATATAGTCTAATTGATATATCTAAGAGTATAATCAGTATATTAATTATACTACTTAGTAGTCAAAGTATATATATAGATAGAGCTATAACTATAATATTCATATAAATATAGTTATATATATGATATATGATATATATATATATTATATATATAGATAGATATATAAATATATATATATATATAGAATTAGGTATATAAAATAGCGATACTATAGGTATACTATATATAATAAGCTAATTATATATTATATTATATATATTTATATATACTAATATATATATTAATATATATATATAATATATATATAATATATATATAAAAATACCTATATATATATATATAAATATATATACTAAATTGACGGAGAGAGATTTCGTCATTTTGTAATTGTAATAATATATAGTAAGTATATATATATAAAGTATATATATATATATATATGCATATTATATATATCGTATAGTAATAATATAGTATATAGTATATAGATATAATTAGTGTATATATATAATATATATATTCTGCGTGTATGCTGTTAATGTGGAAACTATACTTAAAAGTAAGATATAAAATAATAACACACTGCAATATGCCGTAAGTCAATTTAAGTTTAAATTAGATGGACGTAAAACTTTAAACTTGAATTTTTTCTTGCTTTCAAATTCACTTATGTTATTAGCTTTCAATTTATTTTTAAAGAGTAGTTTACACCGAGGCGACTTAATTGCCAAGAATATTGTCTTTCCACGGAGTCCTCAAAACTTAATACGACTTTGCAAAAAAGTATTCGATATTGACTTAGAAAAAAGTAATTCGCAGTTGTTGCGCCAAACTTTATGCTAAAAAAATGAATGATTTTTTGTTGATGAATGAATTGTTGAAATATGTGAGGGATATAAAATCAGTGAGAGCGTTAGGGATGGGAATTGTAATGATCAAAGGATATAATAAAATTGATTGATAAATTATTTAAATAATAAGTATTTATCAAAGCACAAATATGAAATATATATAATTTATATTAAAATAATAATACTAAATTAAAAATAAAATAATCTAAACGAAGTATTTACCATGTCTAATGTCGTTAGCAAGCATTTTTTTAATGTTAAAATTTTCTGATGCAATATATATATATATAATATAATATACATATAATATACTATATATCATATTTTTCCTAAAAGATATATATCTATTATATATATATATATATAATATATAAATACTAGTAAATATATATACTATGAGTATATAGGTAATAGGTATATTACATTATATAGTATATATGTTATATAATATAGTTATATTAGTACATAACGGTATCTATATATATAATATATAACCTGTACCTGGTTAGCTACAAGACACCGACGTGAAATTCTTTTTCAAAGTCCTCAGTTTAGTCTCATATTTCAAATGTTTCAATGCAATCGTTGCTGCAGTTGATGCTGGGTTGATTGTGAAGAGGTACAACAGTGAATGGTTTGTTTGCTGATGTGGTAGTCTTAATATAAGTCAAATTTATAATCATTCGTTACTGCTTACCGATGCCTTTTTTGAATTGCGTGTTCTGCATTAGTGTAATAATAATATTATATATATAATATATATATATATATATAATATAATATATATATATTATATATATATATTATACTATAGGTATATATATTACTATATATATCATATATATAGTATATAATATTATAGTATAGTATAGTATATATATATATAATATATAAGTAGGAGTGCCCTTGTTGAAGATATGGAAGGAATCAATTTGCTATAAGTTAATAGTTAATATAAAAACTTTATTACCATTCATAAGACTATTTTAAATAATGTAAGTAATTTCTTCTCTAACTTTCTAACCTTTCAAGCATCTATTTGTATTCCGACACTCTTTCTTCCCCAAGGCCTATCTACTTATAAATATTGATGACAGTGATTCCATTTGCCTTTAAACTCCAATGAACGTATACTATAATATATCTAATATATAGTATAGATATAAAGTGGTAGTATAGTTATATATAATATCATAAATATAAGTATATTAGTAATAGTACTAAGTAATAGTACTAGTAGTACTATAATAGTATATATATGTAACCGATGGATAGGATTAGACATAATATAGATTCCTTTATGACAGTAAAGAGGGGGAAAAGATAGTATTTAAAGCTTATGTGAGCTGACGTAAACCGAGTTGTTCTAAACTCTTTTTTGTGTGTAGCGAACACATTCAACTACAGTAGCTGATAACTCAATTGGGAGCAGGCGGAAATGTGACTAAAACTATTTAAACTGGATGATAAAATAATTTTACTAAAATAATGGAGGTTCAGTTCAAGGTGGAATCAGGCAGATTAGGTTAGGGTAGGTTAGTTAGGCTAGATTAGGTTATGTGTAGGTTAGATTATGTTAGGTACTAGGTATAGGTTAGTGTAGTTAGTTAGGTTAGGTATAGTTTAGGTATAGAGTTAGTGGTAGGTGTAAGTTAGGTTAGGTTAGGTAGGTTAAGATTTAAAATTCATTAGACTAAAATTAGAATATTGAATAGAAGGATTTTGTTAATTTACCATAATTTATTAGAACTTAAGACTCTATCTATGTATGAGATTCTATATGATTATTATTCAAATGTAGTCAAGCAAACGTCTCGTCTCCTCTTTGAATAAATTATATCAAGGTTTTGTTACCGATAGCACTGATGTGGCTTATTTTAAGCATAAGTATAATATAATATAAATACAATATAGTAATATAAATATAATATAATATAATTTAATTATGATAGGAAGCCGGGGAAGTATAATATAAATATAATATAATATAATAAACTATAATCATAATATAATAAATATAATAATAATATAATTATAATCATAATATAATATAAAATAAATATAATATAATATAATATATCATAAAAATATAATATAATATAAATATAATAAATATATATAGATAAATTATGGCATATCGTGGGACAACTTATATTAATCTTTTCTACCATGTTGTTCATGCAATGTTAATTTTTTGCATATTATTAAGTAAATATTAAAAAGAACTTTTCAATATATATAATAGCATTTTCATATGCATGAAGTACTGCAGATAGAGTGAACTTTGCATGGCAGTTTGATGAACAATTCAATGTATAATTGGTCCGAGGTAGACTATGTTCTTCAGTGTGATATTTAGTATATGGCCATCTTCGATTCGACCCTGTGAACAGAAATGGTGGCCATCTTCCAGATGCCGCACGTACCTTACGTCAAAAAACCATAAGGTATTGTAAACGTTATAATATATAATAGATAACCGGGAAATGATATTTCCTTGTTAATTAAAAAACATAGATGAAGTCTGTGCTGCACAAACAAAAGTTGAAATGGGAAACAGTCAATAGTTTTGACCTAAAAACCTGTAATTTGGCCATGTTTCGTCAATATACACCGATTCTCAAAAACGAGTAATGATTCTTCCCAATGCAAAAAATATTAATTCTGGTTTCACAGGTACAGAGATACACAGAATAGCTTACAAAACTTTATTTGGAGGTCCATCGGACTATATATTTGTCCAAACAATAAATAATTAATTATTTGTTCATTGTGGTCCACGTCCGTCACTCACAGCACTGCCACTACAGTGATAAAGTGCTGACATTGAAGAGCCACCTTCTGGCATTTGCAGCGTCCCCTGCATCCGGTCTTGCAGCCACATCGCAAGAGTTCCCTGCAAGCTTCTGATGCCTCCGGTAGGGTCTTCCAGGTTATACTCCATACACCACCTGACTGCTTGTTCCCACCCCATTCATCTGGGAACGGAAGCTCTGGAACAGGTGTCATTATTTGGGTCCAACAGTAACCAGCTTGGTAACGAGCTCTCTTAGTGTGTTGGATGAGTGCAGCCTGTGTAGGAGGTAGACCATCCAGAACTCTGCGTTTCTTGCTTAACAGCTGTTTCCTTGCCTGGTTCACACCAACTTCTGTGCTGGTGCGATCGTAGAGTAAGACCACAAATCGCTCCAGTAGCTACATCCAATCGTCAATGGCATTTGGATCTGGCATGGCACCCAAGGCGCAGAATGCTGGTGTGACGTCTCCATACGTGGTCGAGGTGTCCCATGCAGTCTTCTTGCCCCCACCGACAAAACAGGACACCGTGTCACAACCAGTGAACGCGTGGAACATCGGCAAGGCCACACATTGGTCAAGACCAAGATCTTTTGCGATCTCATGAGGAACGATGAAATTAAAGCTCTTCCCAACTCCAAAGTCAATCCAGAGTTCCGATTGTTGAGGCGGTTGGCCGCTGCTATGGCAAGGACCACCATGTCTTTATCAACTGTGCGTATTGACACCTTGCTGTACCCCTGTTTAATGGCATCCTGTAGGTGTAAGATAATTCAAGTGTCAGCTTCTTCATGTGTACATGGCGCTAGAGCTGACACGTCCCCGCGATTGCAGCGAAGAACGCCAGTGCCTTGTGTGGTGATGATCTGTTTTTTGGTAGGAATGTCTGCCACGTTAGTAGCCAGGAAGGAGAACAGCTCCGTCTTGTTGTCGTCGATGCGAAGAAACTCCTGCCAGTTTTCAGGAACTGCAGTTGATTGCTCTTCTCGTCTCCTAACTCCCTTTCCTCTCTTGCTGCGAGTGTGTGCCTTCAAACTGTCTGTCAGGTACACATCCCACACAATGTCTTATATGTCTACATGTTGAAGGAGGGATGCAATTTACGACACGAAGACATCAGTGCTATAACTTTGGAATGTCTTAGCTGTCCCTGTTCGCAGCATGTTGATGACGGCAGCACCATCTAGGATGTTGACCTGTACTGTAGGGGTGGAGACATCCTCATTCACTGGAAGTAAGGTTTCGAGGCAAGGTATCAAGTCTGACTTGGTTCCAGTTCTTAGGCCACCCATCTGAGACAGAGACGGTGGACAAGCCTGGTTTTCGTGTTGAAAGAACTCGTCCAGATCACCATGCCGTATCTGGGAGGCAATGTATAGCCTGGAGAAGAGCGAACAGTCGTACTTCAGGGAAGACATCTGGAGCTCTTTCCTTGACTTCTCTCTTACCGGTGTGCTGCTGAAAAGATGTAGGTTGTTCCGCTTGATGGGATCTGTGATTGGCACTGTCTGGTTTACAAGCCTCTTTTCAACATATGTCTCATACTGCTGTAGTCCAAGTTTTTCCATCTTCCGCACTGCGTCTGCCACAGCTGTATCCACAACGTCTCTGCTGTTCAAGACAAGGAGATCACTGCTGTATTCAGCGAAAGGGTTCCCCATCTCTGTCATCGCTGTTCTCAACGATCGCACATCCTGTAAGTATGCCATCTGTGCATGGCTCTTCTGTTCATGGTGCCGTTCATCTTTGTCATGCCTGTTCTCGGTTAACCCCTCGAATTCCTGAATTAAACGAGCCATCTCTGGACCAGATACCATCCAGCGTCGCAGAGCTGCAGGGTTCTCTGTCAGGCCCACAGCACCGCCGTCTCCTTTGACGCAAGCATTGTTTTGTTCGTGGGCCTGGTCAATAGCAATAGCAGAGAATGAACGCTTTGACTTCTTGACAACAAATTTCCCCTTCAGAAACTCACCATATACACCGGGATGGAGCTGCTTCAGTGACACCATGTCTCGTAGGTGGATAGGCACCCATCTCGAGTAGTGCGTATGGTCGAGTGCAAAGAACCAAGGGACGATCTTGGACAGGGCCTGTATGTAGAGAAGGAAGTCACCCTCACGTATCGCTCTCACGTAGACCATCACAGCCAGCTCCAGCTGCAGGATTAAGGACCAGAAATGGAATTGAGGAGATGCAGCGGACCTAGATTCAGACCAGTCTTCAAATGGCACCGCTCCGCTTGCATCTTCCAAAGTATGGACGTACTCCTTGTAGGCAGTCCGCTGAAGTAGATACAGGCTACTGGCTGTGACTTGGTGAGCCCGTCTTGTGCGTGTCACGTGGGATGCTTTCAAAAACGATTCTGCTGTTCCACTGGTAGCAACCCCAGCCTGAACGAGTGCTCCTGTCCAGCCGCTGCCCTCCAGAAGATCTCCGAGGACCTTGAGGGAGGCCATCTCGATGTGTAGGCCACCAAACATCACTATGAATTGATTCTCGCCATAACTTGAAGGCCAGCTCCATTGGATCTGCTTCGCCAGACTGTACAGTGGCTGGTCACATGTTAGGACTGGGATCTGGCCAGGGTTCAGCACGGCAACTGCCGTCTTCACGATGTTCATCGAGTGTCGGATCATGGCTACGGATTTTGCCTCGTCATGGAATAGGGGTAGCAAGGACGTCAGAGCCACATCCATGTCCTCTGGTGATCGTGGTGGTTGTTATATATATATATATATATATATATATATATATATAATATATATATATATATAATATATATATATATATATATATATATATATATATATATATATATATATATATATTATATTAAATATTTTTTTCCTTAAGATATTTTAATATAGTATATATATATTATTATATATATATATATATATATATATATATTAATATAATATATATATTATATATGATATAATATATATATATATATATTTATATATATAATATATATATATTATATTATATATATATATTAATATATATATATATATAGTATATATATTATAAGTGTATAAGATATTATATATATAAAATATATAATATTATATATATATATAATAATATATATTTATATATATTATATATATATATATATACCTTATATATATATATATATATATATATATATATAATAATATATAATATATTTATGATATAATATATTTATATATATAGTATATAGTAGATGATGACTTCCGTTTATAGATGGCAAACATTTCGATATAAACCAAACGAATGTTTTACGTATTTTCTATTAATTGTGGCCAGATTTCTATTAATAAAATTTATTAGCGTTAATTTGCATTTATCTATGGAATTTTTATGATTTATTAGTAAATTTTTTATAAGATTTGAAATTGTTTCTAGAACGGCAGTTATGCACATTATTAGAATTAACAATTAATTATTATTAATTATTATTATTATTTATATATATTATATTATTATTATTATTATTATTATTATTATTATTGATTATTATTATTATTATTATTATATTATATTATTAGTAAACTTTAATATGAATTTGATTTTTTTCCTAATGTTCTTTTCCGATTTGTTTGTATTACTTCTTTTATTTTCGATATTCCCTATAACTTCATGGAGTGTTTTTATTTTAAAAAAACTCCACGCTACGCGACCACCGCGAGCAATAGCGAGCGGGGTACGTGGGGATTATAGTAGGGGCGGATTAGAAATAAAATATATTAAAAATATCAATATCAATTTTATTTTCATGGCGTCTCTACAAACTTTACGTACAAATTTAATATATTTTTAAATTCTGAAATAATAAGGATTTAGCTACTCATTTTTATAAGAGTATAGGTTGAAGACAAAAACATATATAGCAATTGTTCTTTTCAACTTTCTGTTAATATTTAATTAAGATTACTTTTGAAAATCCCAAGTATTACTAATGTATTTATCCAAATATCATAGAATTATTTTGGAATTTTTTCCTGATATTCGTTCCCTGGAGCTCTACATCTTATAATATAGCCGTATATATATATATATAATAATTATATAATATATATTATATATATATATATATATATATTTATATATATATATATAGTATATATATATATATATATATATATTATATATATATTATATATATATATATATATATTATATA
>JABUQX010106039.1:0-50000 GCA_015478945.1 Trachelipus rathkii | reverse complement strand
ACGCTCGTCAGTCATGGTTTGGTTTCTTCATCCCTATAAGTGGCCTAGTCGTTGATTGGCTAGCAATTAAGAAGGAGAGCGGGTAGCGTCATAAGGCAACTCTCTCTAATCAGGTATTGCAGATCCGGAAGGCTCAAATAGCTGTACTCTTTCAGAGCCTGTTAGATAACTGTAAGCACCTTATTAGGAAGATATGTATTTCCACGCACTACTTTCTATATACTAATTATGTAGCCGCTTACTAAGACGATCATATCAATTACCTCTCAATATCCATGACTAATTGCCAATTGGCCATTTAAAATCAGCTTCTTTTATAAAACCTTAGAGTCTAGGTTTACCTCATCGTGCGTTTTGATGATATATCTCACTTATTCTTAATATTAGGACATACTACTTCTCACGATAAACACCTTCTTAGGCATCTCCAATCAGTTATTATTAATTAGAGCGTGTCATTACAATCTCAGTACCCCTTGATTTGCCCTTTCCTTTATATTTCTAATTATTTCCCTATCCTTTTATCCCGTCAGAATCTCAGTATAAATCTTCCAAAAACAGCAAATCATCAACCATTCACCCATCTCACTTTGGAGCTTCAGCCTCTCATTCTTGCCTCCACTTATATTGACAGATATGGAAATATTCATTATTTTATATAGTCACATCAATGTCCTCCAAAGTAATGAATTATTTGCTACCTGTAGTTATTAGCTGATGATCAAGATTCCTCGCTCTCTTTGCGTAGTATGCATATTGTCATTCTGAGACTAATCTATTTTCAACAGCTCTGTGCACCCCCGACTTAACCCTATGAGTTGATTTGTGGCTTCTTTTATCCTGAGAAAGCTGCCCAAAATCTATTTATTAGTTCTAGAGGTACTTAAATGGAGTTGTTCGAGGATATTCTGTTAGGGCCTCTGCCGAAAGGTTGTTCAGCACATGTTTGAATGATACAGTCCATAAGCCCTCAAGGTGTAGTGAATGGTATCATTTTGAAGCTCTCTCTCGCGCGTTTTAATATACTATTTGATAACTATATAACTTTTAGACAGTGTGCGTCTTTGATCAAATTTCTCTTAGGTTTCTTGCTTTAGACATAATAAGCCATCGACCACTATTCGAGCCTACGATAACCCAGCATCAACATAAGTTTATTCATTTTCGCAACCGTCACTACAGCAAGTTCTAATGTTTATTCAATCAGCAGGTATAACGCTTAATCATATTAATGTATCTCATTATATATAGTAGATTAGCTCGGCCTTTATCCTAACATGATCATAGTCCATGCCTGTGCATTATAACTGTATAACTAATAGTAGGAATATTGTTAAGTGTGTACATGAAGACAAATTATAAAAAATCTTATCTGGCAACCTGTGAATCCGTTAAACTGAAAACATCGAGTGTACAACATGACATATAGTTAACCCTTTACAATTGGAAAACTTCAATCATTACCTGGAGTCTATACCCATAGGTAAGTTTCTATAATAGATCTAAAACAGGGCCTTTTAATCTTTCATGGGTAGCATGCAATGCATTGACACCCTAGCATAACTAAACTAGTCGTCATGACGACTGGCTACACATGGTGCACCTTTCTTTAGATACACTGCGCTACGAGACATCGCTATTCCAGGAAGTCACAAGGCAAAGAAACTCAGAAGTGCAGGCACTCTTTTTTCCTTTTATATTGAATAATTGCTCATAGATGTGATACATACCCAAACATCGTACATACGCTCATGTGGACATCCTAAAAACCTAATATATGTGATATCATCTCAATCATCGTTTCATCCAATATACTTATCGCTTAAATATTATATTAATTAATTATTTACTCCTGTACTTCATAATATACGATGTTACCTTCTGGCAGATCAGACAAAACTAACTAACAATGTTAATCACACCTTGCAATTTATATGAAATTGATACAAGAATTAGGAATCTTGCACAATCGTGTTGGGTAATTTGACACTCCTTTCTCAGACAACCATGATTATGTAATCTGATCATGCTACACTCTAAAGTAATATGTATATAAAACCCCCATTTATTCATATAATATCCGTCTGTTTAGTTTAACTTAGCATACCTCCTTAGCTTTTATCCTATTCTAAGATGGTTTGGCATAGTAGTTTTCAATTAAACTAAATAGACTAGCCTCGTATATTTCCTTCAATACATTGTATACCGTTAATATCTGATAGCTACTCTAATTATCATCCAAAGGTCTTTATACTAATACAAATTAGTATCCCATTCCTCTTTTTTGCACTTTTAGTTAATCATATCCTTCCAAATTAATAAAATTAGTATATATAAGTATTGTACTATCTTCGCCGAAGAATTTTGGCAGTAACTATGAATCTATACATACCAGGGTCCAGGGCTGCGTTTTCGGGTATAGCTGCGTTTTCATATGCTAAGACTTTCATGTTCCTGTATGTCGACCCAATGCATTTCGTATTCTCTCGTGTACGCAATGCGGTGCCTACGCTATAATATCCCCAGGTAGTCATCTTGAATATGAATCTTATTTCTTCCTTTTATATTAATTATAATTAAGCAGCTTTCTTCGTTATCATCGGTCAACCCTGTCCATCGAACGTTTACTATCATAGTATATACAAAATTATAATTTGATCTCACTCTACGGGTTAGTTAGATTTCCTAAACTATATTTTACTTTATTTTGCATATTACTCTTCACCCTACACTTTCTTTTAGATAATTCCCGCATTTGGTGTCTTTCGCTGTGCCTTAAGTGAGACCAACTTTACATTCTTTAGTTTTATTTAATTATTACCTATTTTCAGTCATTTAGTTATTAGTTTTAGGATTTATGTACAATATCCTTCTCATATAATTGTTCTAGTCTTTTTTCTTGCTCAAACCTCTTTCAGTTTTACCTGTTCCTTCTGGCCAAATTAATATAGTGTATCTCAGTTGATATAGTCACAAAATTTGATTTATGTATTAGTCTCAAAGATTCTTTTCACATTCAGCAGAATTATGTTACCTCTTTTTATTATTATGATTATTATTTTATGTACATTTAACAGAATAAATCTCAATGCTATTGATGGAACTCTCGATCTTAATTACTCGTCTCGTGTTGTCACATTATCACCAACCATGTATATTTGTTGTATGCTACTGTTAATTTTAAATCCCAGTATGGTAAATGCTCTTATTATTAATTTTAATATGTTCTCTTAGTACAAATTATGCAAATAAATCTGAAACTCTTTAAATCCATCAATTAATTTTTTCGGTATACACACTTTTATGCATACTAATCATGCAACAATAAGTAATACATCTCAGCTATCATAATCACTAAACTTCTAATAATACTATTTCGATGCATCAACCTCTCAAAGAATACAAAAGGACAATCTCTCTATACAATGCATACTTTATAATAACTTACCCAACAAAAAATATATGTTAATAGCATTACTTCTCCATATATTGAGAACACTTTGATTACACGATATTTCCTTCATATCGATATATAATCAATTTAAATAACAATTGCAAAAAAATATGCTAACTTATAATAAAAAAAATTAGTTTGACTTGCAAATGATCTGATATATAAATTTATATTAATATATAAATCACTGTTAGATATTTTATTGTAATGATAATCAATTTTTAAAATTTATATTAAAATCTCTCTATAAACTTTATTTTAATCGTGAAATATATTATCTTCTTTTCGATATTATATTATATGTATATTCTATTTTTATGTCACTTCTGTTGCTCATCTCACTCTACGCTCATGAATTTATCATACTATACTCGCGTGGCTCTTGCTCAATACTTGATTGATGGTTTTTCATTAATCTCTGATACAGTAATTGCTAACACTCTCTTCCAAACGCGTTATGTATCAGGGTTTTTCTTATTTATCTTTTGTGATACACTTTAATAGTAAACTTTCTCAATTCTCTATATGTTATAGGAGTTAAGTAATATTTTATTTGATAAGTTTGTGACTATAGGAGTTGATTTTTTTCATCGATATTCCTGTTTCTCGCTTACTATGTGATACAGAAATATTATATTACTTCTTACGTATATAATAATATTATTTATGCATTCTTCAATTTTGAATTCATTGCTCAGATATTCATAAAAAAAGATCCTATGTAACCAGAATACTTACATTAAATACCATAATTTAAGTATTTTTATTTTTCTTAACTGTTTTATTATATCGAATGGTAGTTGATCATTTTGAATAAGAAAATTTAATTACTGTTTAAGAACACTATTATATTTTATTTCCAATGCCTCTCTAATTTCTTATAATTATCGAGTGTTTTTCATCGTGTAGTAAACCCATTCCTGTTAATTGATATAATGAGAATTTATAAAAGGGAATTAGGGATAATTAGGATGGACTGAAATTGAAATAATATAATATAAAAATTAATATGTTGAATATAATATTTATCATAATGATATATTTTGTATTATTAGCATAATTATTTTTTTTCCACTGTGTAAATATAATTAATAAATAATAAATAAATTTTTTGATATTAAATAAAATGATTTATCCCAGGATTTGTGAATAGCCTGATAAATATTCAATAACCAATAAATATAATATTAATATATAATTTATGTAATTGATTTCCTAAATTTTCATATTATAATTGATAAATTCAGGAGATTAAAACTATCTCACAAACATTCAATGTCTAATACTTTTATAAAATTTCAAATTACAACCAAAATATAAATTTTTAATAACCATAAATTTTAGAATTTACTATATATGTCATCAGGATTATAAATTGTTAAATATCAAATAATTAAAATATAATATTATCATCCCGATATATGTATTTAATAAATTAAAATTCTCATATGTCTGTGATATATAAGATAGTTGACTGATCCATATAGGTATTAACATTCCAGAATAACTTGACTGCTCAATACATCTTACTCTATGTACCTAATCACGGCAGCTTATTATGGTAAATGTGACGGAGTACTAAAGTTTGATGTTATACTGGAATCTTATTTTCCTCAGTTCTCAATTCCAAGCCTATATTTGAGTTCGCAAATGTATTTTTATCTATCTTCATTTTGACTTTAATCCATATTCAATTCCTTACTTGAAAAGAAATATCAGCAGCAGTATTGGGTCTCAAAAAGATTCTTAACAAGGATTTTAATAAGTAGTGAGTATTTAGAAAATTCAAAAAAGTTATAATTTATTTTAATGATATTATTTACAACATAACTTATAGAAATTTAGCCAATATGTATATTGTATTTAGTTAAAAGTTATGTGCTTTAGATAGAATAATTTGTTACGAATCTAGTGTTTAAGTAATTATAAATATGTAAGTGTTGTAATAACATGTGATTTATATGAACGTTGAATGTTTGTAAACAGTGCTGATTACATCTTTAATAAGTGTTATATTTACAAGTACATTCATGATGATTGTGAATAGATTAAGTGGGTCAGTTGTTATATTGATGTCTGAAATAAATATTAGAATTATAGTATTGATTGCTATGGCTTATTCAATAAGATAATTGTTTAAGTGTTTATATAACATAGTTTAATAGTTTATTAGTAAAGGTAATATTAACTTATAATTATTATTGTACTCATCAAATGTATAGTGGTGAGTATGAATATTAAAAGATTAAGAAAATAATTTTATCTTTGTACTTGCATGTATATTTAGTTTTGTATTAAATCATTGTTATTTATATGATTTACTTATATGTTTCTCCCGGGTGAATTTATTACTCTCCTTATTTTCTTTTATAAAAATTGATGTCAACTGATTCTTTCAGCGATATGTATATATATATATAATATATATATATATATATTATATAGCATCTTTAAAACTCAATAGAAGATATAGTAATAAATAAAATTATACTCTAAACACAAAATTAATAATGTATAATATTATTAGATAAAATTATCAATATGCAGGGACTATGTAATATACTTATATCAATAAGTTCTGCATGAACCGGCAATAGTAAATTTGTATCTATAATTATTGAGAAAAGGTTGGTTTAATAGTAATATTTATGAGATAATGATGAAATAATTCTTTCAGATTTATTTAAAATATAAATATATATGGAATTGGAGAAGTTACTATATAACTATTATGACAAGTAGGATAACTTTTTAATGATTAGTAATTTATTCAATATTTAGGATCGCAATATTATGAAATCTACGTTATGATTTACTTTATGATGCTGTTTTAGATTTTATTTAACAAAATTTCTTTATCAAATATTTGATACATTTTATTTAAAGCAAGTATTCTTTATATATTATTTTCTTACTAAGTGTATGTATATCATTGTAGATTAATGATGAATATTTTTTTCTAAGAACGTAGTAATTATTGTTCTTGTTGCTAATTCAAACTTGTTTCATACATAGTATTATCTCAATGACTACCATAGGTTACTCCAATAAATATAAGAGTTGAGTGATTCGTCGTATAAGCTTTATTCATGATGTATTATTGAACTTTTACTTAAAGGGATTATTTTTATCTTAAATATTTGTCAAAAACTATAATATTGTAAAGCTATCAGTAATAATAAATATAATGATTATCTTTTAGAGACCCCAGAGGATCTCGTGTCTTGATCAAATATAAATATTATTTTAAATGATAATTAAATAAATTGTATTTGATCTACTGGAGTTTTAATAGTCTAGCATGGGACGTATGAAAGTGAAAAAGATAGCGCCAAAAGGTATAAAGAACGGTGTGATAACTAATTAACGCGGCCCGACCTGAACTAGATAGTACGGTATAGGCGTAATCTAGCGGCCGCTCAACGAGCCTGATATAGAGTGCGAAAGTAATTATAGTAGGAGATAATAATAGCTGGAGCCAGTAGGCGCATAAATACGGGGATGATATAATAATGTCATGCCGAGAGAAAAACTCTTGTGGCGAATTGTACACAAAGATTAATAAGAGTAAATCTTATATCACGATGAGATATCGGAATCACGAAACGTGAGAGGCTCTCCTTTGGTGATGCGTGTGATAAGTGAGGCTAGAGCCCATGTAGAAGAAACCTACAGTGTTAGAATAAACCAAGTCAAGATATATCCTAAAAATCTTGCAATAGCAGGGCTAACATAAATTGTTATTCTAAAGAATATGCTGCACGGTGTGCTGTGTCTCATGATAGACGATTTTTCTTTTTAATTAGAGTCAAAAGAACAGATGAAGACTCTTTTACCTGTGGAAGAAGGTGTATAGCTCATATGTTCGATGAAGTTACAAGTATAATGCTATACATATTGTTAATTAGATAGTATGCATGTACTATGATTGTATATAGTGTATATTAATAACAGATGATAGGCTGTGCAGTAGTCGATACGATAAAGTAAGTTATATGTGAATAACGAGATCTAGAGTGATGGAGTACGGAGGTATGCACAGAGGAACTGGATCTATATTTATCGTATTGAGTGTGATCGATATGTATCTAGAGATACATATAGGAGATGTATGATGCGACGACAGTGTTACGAGATGAATCAGTGCTATTTCTCTAGACATGGAACTGTTCATGAATTTGCTTTCTGTATGTCACTCATATTTACAACAAAGTGTGAGTGATGTCACGGAATTGCAGACGGAGACGGCTGGGTCCACTGAGGGGACACGGGTAATATCTACCAGGAGTTAAATGCCACTGAAGATAGGAATACATGATAACGTAGTGATAACCGTGGAGGATCATAACTAAGGGGTTAAAGCTCAGACAGTAATTATATGGAGCTAGGTAATACCGTATAGAACGTAAGGTAGTTACACATAATGCAACAGCAGAAGGGAAAAGTAAAAAGGAAAAGTATATATATATATATATAGTAGATATTAATACGGCGGGCATGGTAACCAAAGGTAGTGAAAAACGGTATAGGTAGGCAAGAGAGTCTACTAATAGTAAATGTTATATATATTATAACCGGTAGGTATATGGATATAAATCTAATAATAATTGGAGACGACTTACATGGATATATAATATAACAGTCGAAAACGCGAGACGAATTATATCAATGATATAATCATTATCAGAGACAAGAGCCTTCGTGAGTCCCCTGCCACGAACACTCGTGCTCGCAAAATTAGTACTAGATCACTTTAGATAACTCGGTGTCATTAGTACCAACAGAATGAGTCGAGCCTGCAGGGCAGAAAGATTAATACAAAGGTCCTAGTTAAGGCCGTTGGAAGTCACAGCAACTGGACCGTGACAGTCCTATTCCGACTCGATTACGCTCTATCGCTCACAGCGCTACCTAAAACATTTACATATATTCTTCTTGAACAGTAAAAACACCAAATTAGTAACAGACGGGTGAATAACCTACTATGTTAATAATCGCAAATGTTCACCTCTAGCAAACCAGGGCATTCAAGAACTTATTCAGTGGGAGTACGGAGACGCAAGAAGGAACAAATTTGAGGACGATGCCTGTACCCTGTAGATGATGCTTCTGCTAGTCGATTACTCCCACACAATGTCAGTAATAGAAACAACCGCACAAGTGTATAGTCAACAGGCATTTAGAAAGACTGGGAAGTGGTGTGCTCTCGAAGGGGTAACATATCCAAGACTGATCAAAACATCTCGTTAGTCACTCAACCTCTCCCGTTAATAGGATAATAAAAAATAACATATCAAAGATATAAACGAAAAAAACACCGACGCATAGGCGATACGGATAAGAAGACGATGGCTCTGACGATAAAAAACCACCCTTTACTAACAGCCACCGTACGAGTGAAAGAGAAACGAAAATCCTACCAATATCTAGACCATTTGGATGATACCATAGAATAAGGCAGGAGCTCGAATGGTTCTCATGCGCACAAAGACTTGACACTCGCACACCAATGTCGCATAAAAATACCTACTAAGACAGAAGACTTGTCATAGTGTTATAAAAAGATCCAGGCGGACGCTACTTTAATGCGAGGCCTCTATTAGGCGAGATAACGGCTTAAGGACAACAATCACACGCTCCATCAGAGATGAACACCCTTCTGTTCAAGACATGAATTTCTAATACGATACTATTCACGAAAACGATACTTGCAACATCGGAGGCATGCATGAAATGTAGTTCGCTCTCACCTCTCTACCACCTACCGAGAAGTAATCCACTGACAACGAGCTCCACGGACAAGATAGGAGGAAATATCTTACATTGTCTACGATTGAGGAGATCGGGTCATAGTCGATCTTTGCAGAATTAATAACACCAGACCTTCGACCCTCAAGCACCTCCAATCCCTTCTCTGCCGAAATGATGGACATCTAACAAAGACTGAAACTGGACCGGACCACCAGTACTGGACAATTGCTTACAATCCGTAGCAAGAACACAACAGTCGAGAATCACTGCACCGGTGTTAAAAGAAGATCTCTGTGGCTCCGACACTTCTCGGGGGGGTGCTTGAGGTTTACTAGAGAGGTGAGATGACTTTGAGATCCGAGGTGGATAAAGTGATAAAGGCACAAGGAGACAAGAGTGGAGATTGAGGTTTATATGCGTAATTTAGTAGAGTAATTGCAGAGTGGGACATGACCCTAGAATAGATGGTAGAAAGGAACATGTTGATATACGTAGAGTAGGCAGAATGGAACCATAGGTAGGGGGCTGTCACGAGGTGATAAGATACTACAGCTGACATATAGTTGGGTATCAGTATAAGGCGATAGTGTAATAGGTGAAATGGGTCAACCGCGGCCGTAGGGTAATAAAAAGAGTGTACTGATTATACAGTGAAGGAGCGTAGCATCACGAGCCTATACGAGAAAGTAATATATATGATGAATGAGTAGCAGGGGCAGAGTATCACTGATTCTGACTTGTACGAAGTGGATGATTAGGAAGTGCACTGCAATTAAGGTGGCATAGGTATACCTCAATTGACTGAAGTTATGAGATAAAGGGGTAGCGCTCGAATGATAATAGGTCTCCGGTTAAATTCTATTTGGCTAAGCGGTGGTACGCCTTGAATATGGGGACGGGTAGGTAGAACAGGGGGCCTAATATGTGCACGTACACGGTAGGGCCGTAATATATACAATGTCAGATGAATAAAAGATAATATAGATATTATATGGGTGGCTGGGGTTAGACGGCTACCTCGGGTGGAACTTCATGCTACTGTAATAGGTAGTATATATAGAGTTACTGATATATATTTAAGAAGGAGTAGGTCACTGTGATCTACTGGAGAGCGGTCTGGAATATAAGATGGAAATAGAGGCCGCTATAAAGGAGGGGAGCCATGAGTTGAGTATATAAAGGCGTTTCTTTTTTAATGAGGGATCTACGTTATAATTATGACTGTGAGAGGTAGACGTAGTAAGAGGGGTTACAAATTAATGTCTAGTCAATCTAGAAGAACACAATCCAAGAATGTAGTTTAATAGTCAGACTACCAAATTGAGTACATATAACCATGATAGAGATACCAAAATAAGAGATAGTAAGTGAAGAATAGCGAAAGAATCCCGTTAGGGAGGAAATTAGGGATGGTTGCTATTGCATAAGGAAATTAAGATTCATTTCTGATACATACTCTTGCTTATCTGTGATCGTTGGAAGTCAGGATGGTGCTGTAAGGGAATATTCTGGTTGTTAGAAGATCTGTGTATTGGCGTTTGCTACGAACGGAGGATATTCAATGAGGCTCAGATCCAATGATCATAGACGGCGGCTAACTCCACTATTAATTACTAAGAACGAATTTGGAACCTACCCTTCAGGTTATTCTACTGCTATTCGTTATCCAGCTCCGGTGGTAGAGCATATCAGCAAACTGTACCTCGGCAGCCATGGATAAGGACGTACCGTTACTAGTAAATCTAATGGGATAGGATAAGTAGGATATAATGAAAATACGTAGTCCTAGGCTATATACTCAGGTGTACTATCACTAGACTGAATTTGATAGTAGTGCTATTAGTTGATGACTAAAGGGAATGATATGCTGCTATTGGCCCGATTAAAGATAAAACTAAATACGGTAGCTATAGTAGCTTAGTTTAGGCGATACGACATGCATATAGGATCATACTAGTACGTTAGTGATAAATTAATATACATATAATATTATCCAACGTTAGTATAGAGAGAAGGGGACTGAGTAGTGGAGGGGTACGCGGAGAGTTCCCTCGAACCTTTTCTGCAGTTAATAATATATTTTCTAGGCGGACGTTGAGGATTATTGCGGTTACTCGCCTAAAATTGGCCGAAAAATTCGAGTGGATGTTAGCGTGGATCGGGGGATATCACCCTCTCTAAGGCAATGAGCGATTGTGCGGCCATCTAAAAGACTAGAAGAAACTGGAGCACCGCAAGAGCGCATTGAAGAGTTGGAAGGATGCATCAGAGAGGATAGGAGTGGAGGATGCATAGCAAGAGTCAGTAGTCGGAGTCTTAAAAGGGCCCTGGGCCAGGTGAATGAGGACCCGGTGTCGTGCGCGAGATTAGTAAACCATAACGCGTGATGTAATGCGAATGGTTGGAGGTGGGCTCAAAGTGACTCAGTGTACTCCTGATGGGTATATCCGACTTATGCGGTTAGCGCTCTCGAGATTTGATGGGTTGTAGAAGACCTTCAAACGAGCATGTTATGCGGAGAGGCGGGCCCGCGTGCCGACCCAAGGGCAGGTAGGGGTGGGGGTCGGAGCTGAGCTGAGGAGGGCTGACCCCTGGTGCGTCACCCAGTCGAAGCTTCCGCGCAGTGAGGTCGCGGGCTATGCGATGCGCGAAGTCGGCGGCGCAGAATAAACACGGATATGCGGCGGCCCGGCAGCTGACCTCGTGCCGGTCTTGGCGTGACTATTTACGGCTCGCACCGAGGCGGGGCTAGTAACGCTTTTCACTGGTTGATTCTTACACAATTTGGCAGGTACTATCATTTTTATTTTAATAAAATTTATTAATCTTGACGCTCTCTATGTTTAGAGAAGTTATAATGGTCTAATACAGAAAGAAGCAAATGGACAAAAAAGAAACGTGGTATAATTCTACTTTATGTTGGGCAGCAGTATAGCGTCATAAAATATGAACTATGTTAACGAAGAGCCTAGAGTCAAGCATGATATACAGGTAGTAATCAGGTAGAGAATCACGACACCTCTCCCACTCACCTCCAGCATTCCCATGACCTCGTCTTGAAGCCATCCTGATGGATCTACTTGAGATGAGTCTCGCATCCATATAATGAAAGTTCTAATTATCGATCTGACACTTGACTTCAAGTCATAGGTTGTATGAAGTGGGTAGACAGGTGCGATACAAGAGCGCAGTCCTGAATTTTGATTTCTTAGTTAGTAATTCGATGCAGGAGGTATGGATAATTATTACTAGATTCCTTAAAATTTCAAATGTCTTGTTACTTAAAAAAATTCGCGTTTTAATTATAACCTCTGGAAAGCAGAGTAGCGAGTCCATACGAAGGGGAGTGGCAAGACCATTCTCACGGTGTCAACTATCCAGGTGCCCATTGCATAGAGTATTATCCTGTCTTATTGATCTACAGTGGAGGTATATATTCTCGAAGACTCGATTTCGCGGATGTGTTTTTCTAGTATTAGGATAAGTCTGCTTGGACTAACCGGATCAGAGAGAGAGTGGAACAAATCGGTTTTTTCTTTTAATAGATAGGTTGATTATTGGATGAATGACGTTGCATTAAAGTGAGTAAATTGAAGCCTGCTTAGAAAATTAGTATTGAGTGTTCATAGGCGACATTAGGTGTAGGGAATTTGACCTCTATAAGATATATAAATGCTATAACATGAAAGGAAAACTTGTTTTCGACTTGAAATAACAAAGTAGGCCGATCTACCGTTAGAGTCAAATAATGATATTATGGACTGCAGAGTGTGATGGGGGCTCAGGCGGAGGACGGACGGTGGCCTGAGTTGGGATGTCACGATGTCAACGAGGGTAACGTTGTCTACCGACACTTATTCAAGGTATTATCGACTCAATAGCGCATGTGACAGTGCGAGCGGATATACACTATATGATGAGGCCAGCGCGTCACAAACACCAACCTCACCCGGAAAGCTCCATATGATTTAGAAGAAAAGGCTCAAGGGAACTAGGCCAGCACTCACTAACGATGTAGACGGATAGAGTAAAGTCATAGTAGTAGATAACTCGGGCCATTATACTAGATGTCTAAGGTAGACTTAGCTCATATATCTTATATATATATATATTACTGTATAATCTGGCTAGTCCGTTCAGGGCGGCTATCAGTGCGGCGTGCCTTTGGAATACTACATATATATACTACTGTATTAGTATCGTAGTAAAAAGCTAAACACATATAGACGCCATACCCTATTATTATATAATATGGCTACCACCCATGACCCCAGTTAGGAGCGTTAAGTTCCTGGTTAGTTGCAGCCATGGCTTGCTTCAAATTGTCCTATCTGGATCGCTCGAGACCGAAGCTCTTGATCCTGGCAAGACCATCTACACAACTATGACTTTTCGCGGCGAATGGTTTAAACGATGGCTATAGTACCTTTAGCGGAAATATCTATACTGTCAGATGCAGGTTCGAATGGGACACACAATTGGCGGCCGGAAAATAGTATTTCTAGATGGCTTCCAAGCAGAAGGATCAAGAGTCTATCGTCTCAGCGATGGCCACCGCGGAGAGAGAGATGATCGTCGACAAGATAAACAAGCTGCGTAGTCCTAGAACGTGAGAGGGGCGGAGGCACGGCTCCTGTGACGGCTGAGAAAGTATCGTAGGTCACGATAGCTCACAAAGGTCTCACGCATAGACGAGGCAGCGGCATCAGGTTTACCGAACCGGCATATAGATGGTACTCGACAAAGACGATAAGTCTAAAGACCTATAGGGAGCATAGCTATACGGGGAGTAGTATATACTAGGGGCACTCAAAGATCATAAGCGGCACGGAGAAAGTACAGCTAACTTGTATGTCAATTTTTTAAAACTACTCTGGCCATAAAATTAAAGGGTCTTGCTGCCATGATGATTAAGTTTACTATAGGATAGGCAGACGGAAGCGTGGACCTCACTGTAAAAGGTCAGTGCGGGACCTAAGTTCCCCTGAAACAACTGTTCCTCAATTAAGTACTATCCTCAGGCGGCCAGTGTTAGCAGGATTAATTGCTGGGTACCTCTAAAGAAGTATCCCGCGGCGGAGGACTAATGGATATCGTAAAGTACGTGTAGACGAGTGATGTCACAAACGTGGCGGCGAAAAAGCTGCCGTGCCCTCGCACTGCGGTTCACCGTCGGTAGGCCATCCATGCACTATTAGAATCTTCACTAATCACTTCGGTTGGATGTATTAGATCTAGTCTAATCACAGGGGTCGGAAAAAACAGTACGATTTTGTTTAATTTTGGTAAAAGCGGCATTGGATCATAGACTAATGTGCAACTACGAAATTGCGAGGAAGGGTTGACATGATAACTTGGGAGGTCGTGCGAGACCTAAACGAAATAATATTTGCAAGGTTGTTATTAAAACCAGACAGTATGTTTAGAAGAACAACTGTTGTTTGTCGTTTTCTAACTCTTATCCAAAGAAATCATTAAGAATGATGTATGACTAGAAGAAAAGACAATTCCTGAAGTACATGGCACTGATGTCAAAGAGCTACGTGATTCCCTAGCCGGACTCAACTGAGACGATGTAGAGATAGGAGATCATGATGAGGCTGCGAGAGGGGAGCGCTCAAGTTGTAGTCACTGTTTGAAGCAAGATAGGGTCGGAGGGCTAATTATGCTTTAGGTTGAGGTTACTCGCCACTTGGCGGCATGCGTAGTCGGTAATAGGAAATTGACACTGACAAGGGTTTATTTAAGTTAGATAAGCCAGGTAAACGAAGGAAAATGAAAACAATCCACTGCATTAATACATATAAGTTTTTAAAATCGAATATACAATAGAGTTGTCGGCATGTAGTGTGATAGTTCACACAGAACTAATGAAGTCTCGAGTCCATATATAAAAGGCTAGGAATTCAAGGGTCGGAATCCAGCTTGCTAGGGATCCAGCGGTAGATCAAAGAGTGCGATGGATGACTGCGAACAAGCACTTGAGGACTGCGACGGCGGCGACAGTGGAAGACCCCGCCAACACGATGTACGGGGGCGGCGCACGGCGCGAGGCGGGGGGAGGCACGAGCAACAAGGGGGGCTGACAGGCAAGCGGGAACTCGACAGGGGATGGGTCGAGAGGGGGGTGACACTCGAGCGAAGTGGCGCGGCCGGGGGGAAGACAGATGCAGGCTAAGGGTGGTGGCTGACGGGCCAAGAAGGTGCGGCGTTGACAGGGACAAGGGGGGTCATAGTACAGGGCAGGTGCGTTCTACATTTAGATTGATTACTTCACATGGCAGAAAGGTTCAGAGTGGCGAAAACTCTAGGAGAGTGGTAACAGCATGACAAGTTTTTATCGGGTCGAGAATCGATTACAAGGAAGAGAAATAGAATAAAACATGGTATGAACTAGTAGATAGTTACCAAAAGATGTCCAGCCAAATAAAGCATATGAAAAAATTATAATTTTTTATGATACATAAAGGAATGACAAGTTATGCAGGATTGTATCGTATAGCAAGTCGGATAGAAAGAACAAGAAACACGATATGAAGGATAAACTCTCCGTGATTGAGATGCAGCGCGTGTAATATCACGACCTTTGCGCGATCGCTACGCTACGCGTACGGTGGGTCGCGCGGGATTGGCTGCGCGATCCGGCCAAATACGTGCGAGCTCGACATCGACTATACATCCGCCGTAATGTGTACGATACGGGTCCAGGTCCTAGAGCCTCAGACGGAGAGCCCCACCCACATGCCATGGGGGAGGAGGAGTCCTCAACGACTCCTATGCAAAGTTCTGAAAACCCCATCAGTAATTTCGAGGATAGCGTGAACGAAAATTTAGCGGGAATAGAGATTGGCAAGCGGAGCACGCGAAGAATTCCTTAGTGCAGGATGATACGATCGGGTTTAATAAGACTACGGAAATAGTACACTCAACTAAAAATAAAAGCGGTCTATACACGGTTACGCCGGCTATTGACTGACCGAACTAAAAGACATGAGAGACTGTTAGGAGAGAGCCGTATCAAACTAGATCTCTTCCATCTCTACGTTAGTCGAGTCTCCAGTTTCCATCAAACTGTCAGCCGGAGTGCCGGAGATTTTCGCGTACAAGTGTGGTGCTAGGTCCGCGCCCTTCGTCCACCCGTGTACTTGCAAGGACCGGTTGATTGACGACACAGACCGTAAGAACCTCACCATAGACCTTGTCGGCCACACTTTTAGGCGAGGTACTACGAGGACTGAGACGTAGCCGCGCGCGTTAGATGGAGGGAGTTGATAATTATTAGATCGCATGTTGCAAGTTCATGGGCGAACATGCGTAGGCACGGCCAACAAGAGGTTACCTTCCCTGTACTAAGCTGCTTAGTACTTTAGTAGAGTGAGATCTAGAATATATGCATAGCAACTAGCACATAGGTCACTGAGACTCACGGCAATTTAAGGGGCGGTATAGCTATAGTAAGTAGCTATATACGAGAACTATAATACCACAGATATAATGCATATATACACGGAAGCAGTTAGCTGCGCTGAGGCAGGAAGGCCCTAAGGGTCTTGATGTAAACTCAAGAACTATACTTGAGCTGCCGAAGAATGACTCAGTCGTAATTATCATACATGCCAAGCTTAGTGTAGGTAGAGCTAAGTATCATTAGCGGGTCGGGGTAGAAGCTAGGGGTAGTAAAGATAATGCTTAACGGTAAGCCAGGTGGTCTAGTGAGTAGCGACGAGAGTGGGGCCACGCAGCTAGGTGAGGTGCTGGAGGCACAAGGTCAGTTATAATGATACGAACTCGAAGGGACGGTAAGCATCATATAACGGGGTGCAGAGGAGGAGGTAGGTCGTGTGTAGAGGACCGCTTATAAGTGGATTTTTGTTAATAGTATCGTAGGCTGTCCAGTTGCATGCTGGTGGCCCAAATCACCTTGAAAATTTAAGCGGACCGGAAAATACAGTCTAGCAGAGAATAGGCATTTTCAAGTGTGAGAGGGTCAAGAAAAGAATTATCAGTACAGGTGCGGTAGTGGTAGTGACGAGCATACAGGTCGTCGCCTGTTCTTTAGTAGAAAATATTGCAAGGTTCTTCTATTTTATTTATTTTTATTTTTGTTCGGGCGGATAACATAATGATTTTATATGAGTGACGCTTTGAGGCCTAAATATGTGTAGCTTATTTTTACAAGTAATGTGTTTGTGGTTCTCTCAGATTTCTTGTGAATGATTCCTATATAGCATGTTACACTACGTGTCTGTGATGCTCGTTATAGATCGGATCTCTAAGTATTATGTTTAGTAGAGGAGAAGACTGGTAAGGTGAGATAATAACGATACTGAGCGAGTGATAATAGTGAGGGGGTAATGTATACGATAAGGAGAGGTGAGGAGTGGTATTGGAGAGGCATAGAGCTATATGGAGGACAGTGTATTGAGAGTGATATAGTGACCAGGCTATCAGGTAGCGCTCGGTGAGCGCTAGACTCCGTATGTAGCGTTGCGAGTCCCGGTCGATCACATACGTTAGCTCGACGTAGTAGCATGGGTGATAGCTGTGGCCGAGATATTGACGCATGTATAATCTAGTGGATGGCAGGCAGATGGCTATATGTTGAGTGTACCTAAGCACTCATTAGTCTCATCGCGAGGTATGACGGTGCCTGCAGTCGGGCTCTATCCCTCATAGGGCCTTTAAACTTACGTTGCGCTGGCACTAATTGGGAGACGGTATGGGAATGTAGGGCGGCGCAGGCGGGGGCACTTAATGGTATTTAGATTATATGAGGCGAACGGGGCCGCCCAGCGACCATAGTAACGTAATCGAGTAATAGCTTAGTGCACCATAGACTTCAAAGGGTAGGACGACTGAAAAGATACCGGAGGGGCTGCCTCTCGCGTAAGCTAATAATCACACAACGATGTAGAAATAACGACCCTCAGTACTACAAATTACGTCGAGCTAACTATATATATCCTATTATATAGATTAAGTATAGATGAAAAGTAATATAAATAAGATAGATAGATATATAGAATTTAAGAGACTATATATATATAATATATCACGATTATATATATAGAGATATACTATGCCTAGGGGCTTGATCTATATGACTAGGGGATTCCAGATGCAATTTCTAGAGAACCATGCAACCTATCCACCTGGTAGTATAGCCACAGTATCATATTTACAGGGGAAGGTGATCTGATGTTATGTTCTGATATGCTCAGTAAAGTCTCTGTGTTTACTCTTGAAACATTGGATCGGGCAGGTTTCAGCTTGGATGTATAAGCATATTGGGGCATAGGAAGGGATGGAGTTTCTTGAGGTCGGATCGGGTGAGATTTATACTTCTTCTAGTAAGAAAAGTGCAAAAAAAAGCTAGGTGATCTTGAGAAAGAGAGATTTTCACTCTATTCGTTGGAGGTAAGTGTTGTCATTAGATACTTCGGTCGTAAGTGGGGGATTAGTTATGGACGAATTGCTATTGTTGGGCGTGTTGAGGTATCGATTTCGTTGAAGTGATACGTATTTGAAATTATGTTTTTATGGGCAGAACAGAGGTGTATATGTTGGGAAGGGAGGGGAGATTGTTCTTAAGAGTTCGCCATATAGAGGGCTGCAAGAAGATAGGGAGGATATTTGAATAACTAATGATAGTGTATTTCTGTTCTTGTAAGTAAGAGTGTTGATACACATGCGTCGGAAGTCTCGATGGAGAGAAGTTCAGAGTGCATATGCGGTAGAACGTTGCTAGTTCCTATAAGTGACCATCAATATGGGTTTCCATAAGAATTGGAGTAGGTGTATAATGTTTGGAGTGTACAATTTCATAGTAAATGGTAGTTTGAAGAGAGTAAGAGCGCAGGAGAGTGTGTTTACAAAAGGGAAGTGCACCTAGTATAATCTGTAAGCGTGTAGGCGGCGGGTGAAATATTTAGTATATTGATAGTTGAATTGTGTCAATTAAGAAGAGGCAAAGAATTTCGGGAATACCAGACTTGTTAGATTCATTAGTATTAGTAGATTCGTTAAGGAATGAGATATGTGATTGTTATCGTGCACGGAGTGATAGGCCTTGTTCCAGATAATACTCGAAATTGCTGATATGGGATTAAGGTATGTTCAGGATAGTAGGGGAAACGCAGTTGTAAATTTCTTTTCTTGAGCTGTACTCCATGAAGTATATTGAACTGGTGTTGGGTAAAGGTTGAATTGGGAGGTATCAAAGTTTTACGGAGCATTTTGGGATGTTTTGTTTAGAGATAATGGAGTTGCTTTAGGTTACTTGTGAGGGGAAGGTAGATAGATCGAATGGATCTATCAGTGGTGAAATCAAGGTAATATAGAGTGATTTCTTAGCTAGAGGGACGCATTCTGTTGGATGGGAGACACCAGGTTGTCTAGGTGTATTCTAATAGGATTAAGTATTGAAGCGGAGGTTTCGTGGCTAAGTGAGGGCTGTACTTCAGAGTAGTGGCTGAATATGATGATATAGTTATATGGTCTGCATATTTGGAATCATTAATATATATATACAAGAGATATTAATTAGAGATAGAAGAAAGTATATAAGACCGTGAGTTATGCTGTAAGTATGCGGGAAGCAGTATAGCTGCTAATATTAGTATTCAATTCACTATAGTACCGGATGTAATAAAGAGGATATTAAGGCCAGGTAGGGATATACCTAGTAGGTTGCCTATAAGAGGGCGCGGGTGTGATTAGTGAAGTAACGAAATAGGTGGAATTATAAGTAAGGGAGTGTGGAGGATTTAGCTCAGAGGCAGGAGAAAAGGAATTAGTAGTGGTAAGGAGAATTAAAAGAGGTAGTGCATAGATAAAGTAAGGGTTACCGAGTAAATATAGATAATATATAAGGATAAGAGGGGTAAAAAATGGTGAGAATGGCGGTTAAGTATTAGTGATACGTGATAAGGTGAGTAGTATATCATTGGGATCTTGATATACAGTATGTAGTAAATAGGTATAAGGCAAGCGAAGAAATAATGAAACATTCCCATTGTCTTAATAGGGAAGTGATTATATGTAGATGGATCGAATCTCGCGAGATGGATCATAGAAATGATGCAAGATGATTAAGTAATAGAGTAGAGTCTGAGAGTCTTCCATGTCTTGTGAGTTATGTAGTCCGAGAATGAAGAATGAGCGAAACTCATAAGAAGAATAGCGGTGGAGAATACAATATTGTGGTTGATTAGAAAAAATAATACGCAATGTGTTACGGGAGGTGAAGTGACAGATAAACAAACTTATGCGTTATGGCTTGAGACTGTGCACAGATGAGTGAGTGAGTAGTAACGAATTTAGTGTAAAGACACTCTGTATATCGTGTTGTCTGAGAATAAAAAAAAAAAATCGCTAATGACAGCACGTGGAGATGCTATAACACATAGATATAGACGCGATAAATGAAAAAAAGAAACGAGAAAAAAAGGAAAAATAAACAGAAAAAACACAAACAAAAAAGAAAGAAAGAATGCTCAGGAAACTGAGGATTGTTGTATAGTATGGTTAACTTCTGTCTATTTCTACTGATCCAAGTCTTTATCAAAAGAGAGTCTGTTTGATTCGAATGCTACGGTGATAAGAGGATATTTCTTTATTGTAAAATTTACTAAAGATGTTATCGTCGATGTATAAGTATAGATATATATAAATAGTTATTAAAAATCAATGGTTTAAGATAATTATATTATATAAGTATAGAATATATATGATATATAGGTATTATATAGTAATATATGTAATAGAAGAATAAGATATATATATGATATATATTAGGAAATTCATTACTATGATTATATTATAGATAATAATTATAGATAATTATAGATAATATCATGAAAACTAGAGATAAAGTATAAATAGGAGGTTAGCTAGATATTAATCTATCTGTAATGAAATAAGATTGATGATTAAGAATGAGAAGACATTTAGATTATAATTTACAGATACAAATAACCTCTTGAATTTTCATTATTACCAGAATTAATATATAAAAAGTGGGTAGTGATGTACTAAAAATTACTAAAAAAAAAATAGTTCGTGTTATAGATATTAATAATAATTTCAAATGTTTCTTGAAAAAGTAAATTCTACTTATAAGTAAGTTATTATTACCACTTTAATACACTACTTGATACTAATAGCTGTTCGGTAGAAAGATTATTATGAAGTGGACCAAAGCGTAAGAAATCAAAATCTAAAACGATAAATACCTAGTTGAATGACCTTATCTGTAGTACAGGTGCCTATTTAAGACTCTGGGAGGTGATATTGGAAAATTTTAAGGGTGTACTCTCGTGTTGCTAGGATGAATCTGGTGATTCATATGTACTATTTTGCCGGTCAAGGTGCGGGGGATGACCAGGAGGGAATAGCGGTCTAAATAAGTAAGTGTATACGAAAAAGGGCGATAGTGGATAGAACGAGTCAGTTAGTGATCTCCGGTAAAAATGGGTGATATAAGGCTGACGGGTGGGGAGCATCAGTGGAGAAAGGTAAGTACGGAGTTGATAGAGGCCGGGGCTGAGATATGATGAGTAACTGATTTATAGCGGAGATAAGGTAATATACGAAGTATGCCGTGACGCGTAATATACTATAAGATAATGATGTGTGTCCGCGGCGAAGGAGCACTTCGATAACTTGACATGTATTTATAACAGAGAAAAACAATAAGAGCCGTTCTCACGTATGGCAACGTGACGAGTAGTAGTGACTCGTGGTAGTCAGTAGAGCAGGGTATCACGTAGCAGCGCGTGTTACGGCTACGGGGAACCGCGGTGAAGTTATTAATATGAGTGAGTAGGTTAGGCTATCGAAAGTGAGATTAGTACGAGAGGTGGGGGAGAGGGGAAGCAATAGGTGGGGGGGCAAAATCTAGAACTCGGCCGGTACTATATAGTGTAGTGTATAGCTCTCATAGTGAGAAGTAAAAGGAACGGCTAAACGTGTTGAGTGCAGTGTCTGATGGGTGGAATAAGACGTAGCTATTAATACAGACTCAGATATAGGTGAGAGATAACGATATTTAAACAATATACATTTTGTAAGTATTTGGTATTGTAATTCTATGAGAGAATCTAATTAAGGAGCATTAAGTTCTAGGATTACTAGGTAGGAATGAGGTACAAGTACTATATAAGATAGGTGGAAAAATAATTCTACAGATAAGGAAGTGGAAAATAAACAACGTAAACGGATAAAGGTAAACGAACTAATAGAAAACTTAATTAATAATAAATAGTGAAAACCTCAGATACTATAGTATTTTATATCATAGATAGGTAACGAACTAGCAGTGAAATAACGGAAACATAAAGATGTCAGAATAAGTTTCTCATTTGGTAATAAGTATTATCGTTTTATAGTGAAAATTAGTAATGTAACTTTGAATGGTATCTCCGGATTATACTATTTATAACTAGCTACCAGGACTACGCTAGATTATAAATGGCATAAAATAAACCATAATGGACCGATGGAATATAGCAATTATTATAAGGATGATATAGTAAGATATAGAGGATATAAGAAAAATGAAGATATATATATGCCAAAACGTATTCCGCAAGCATTTATATGAGCAAGATCAATGATAGTTTTTGAATAGATATATTAGTTATAAATTGCATTAGAATTTTATTTTGAAGTGTGAAATGATTAATTTATTTATTTCTTCTTTTTAAAGAAATTTCAAGAATTATCAGAAAAAATAATTTAAATGTAAAATATTTTAGATCTTTTTTATTTTTGATTAATCACACTGAAGGCTGAATCATGAAGTGAAAATATATATTAGTTAATGAATGCTTTATACACATACCTTCTAAGTCTATAATAGCTCTTAGCTGCTTCAGTCAAAACATTTATGAACAGCTACAATCTCCTCTCAATAATGATTTTGGGGAGAAACGTTATTTAAATAATATCAATAGATTGCTAATAAAAATAAATAATAAATAACATTTAATCAGGGGTCAATAAGAACATAATTAAGTAATAAGAGGCAAACACCATAAACCAATCTAACCATTTGGATATATATCCATCTTAAAAAGGTTTGAATATATTAATAATAATGTGATCATCGTACAATGATCTCCCCCCTGATATCCCCCCACACCAAATCTAAACCCCTACCTCAATTTTCAACAATATATGAGATTGAAAATCAAAGATGGTGGAGAATATAGATCGGAGGAGATGAGAAGGATATGAAACTTGAACCAGATCCTGTGATTACAATAATAAGAATTACGAACAATTTATAACATGTAATTATACACAAAAGACTTAGACATTAGGATGGTACTATGTGTAAAACAAAAGGTCCTATGACAACTGCGAACTGGGTAAAGAAGAAAGTCCTCTAGCTGTTTCTCTTTCTTCCTGGAATATCTGCAACCGCTGTTTGGTTGCCATATCCCTTCGGTATTCAGTCATACCTTCCCAATTTAACTGTCGCATTACCCAACGGATACCAGTTCGTTGGATCGACTGCGATCGTGGATCCAGAGGTGTATCAGGACTAGTCTGATAGCTAGTATTCTGAAGCGGATGAAAGAAATATTGTGGTACTGGATTCGGAATAACTGTGGGATAAGTCGTTGTATATGTTTGGTCATAGGACGGCTGAGGAGGTGGTACAAAAGAACTTGGGCCCTGACCAGTGGTATAATCAGATTGTTCATACCCGGAATATGTTGCATATTCAGGAGGATTTTGAGGAAATCCAGATGGGGTAGACTCAGGATTATCCGAGGAAGTTGAGGGTTGATTAATTAACGGAATTTCTCTAACAGGTTCCTTATTGTGGGGTATTGACATCAAGGGACGAGGACGGGGATTAAGAACTTCTCAAGGGGTTACCTAAGAACGTCTGTATGTCCTCTGATGGACGTGGGAGCGTTTGATAAAAAATAAACTATGGTATTTTCCAATTAATGTCTCCAGAAACCTACGGTTGGGATGTAATCCGTCAAGTAACAGGGGAGATTTCATGGCAGTGGATATTTTTTTAAATATTGACTATGAGGGTAACTTTAGTTTCCAGATTAAGGCGGTCGATTCCGTAATAAAAATCGAGCATATAATTTCCCCTTAATATATTTTTATTTTTATTTAGCCAATCATATTGTGAAAACGCAAGTGTGTCAAATTTTTCTTAACATTTGATTGCGTGCTCGCATTTTTTCTAGGGCAAGAATAGGGTCATTTATACAATAACTAGCGAAGGAAGAACCCCAATTTCTAATGATACGTTTGCAATTAAATGAATACAAATCTTGAAGATGGGGAAGCATTAAATATACCCTAACGCTAGGATTTGACTTTTTAGCAATTTGTGTAATTTGGGTCATTGTGGAGGGAATTCCCTCAATGTCAAAATCGGATACCAGTTCATATACGGTGGAGGTTACTGCATTAGCATTAATCAATTCCTTGCTTTTCCATGCCATGGTGGTCAATGACCAAATAAGTAGTATGTCAACATTGGAAAACAAGCAGCTAAGTGGCGTCCTGATTCAAAGTCAGCTCGGACATATATGCCATCTTTTTGTCTTAAAAGTTTTTCTCATGTCTGAAGAGAGAAACTTCAGACGAGCCTAAAGCCATTAATATTGGCATTCTTTAAGTAATGTTCCAACGATCCAACAAGAGCAGGGAATCACGTCAACAGTATCTAGAAATAAAATTATAATGATTAGAATCATGCGCATAATAGGTATTGTAGATGATACAAAAATGAAAATTGTCCAGTCTTTAACTTCATTAACTATCTTATTGGTAACATTATAATCCATGACAATAAGCATGAATTCGATAATTATAAATCTATAAATAATACCAATACATGAATAATAGATAATTGAGTCATAATAAAAATAAAAATTCATATACTATAAAAAAAATTTCATAAACTCTGTTATAATCAAAGCCAAGAATTTACAATAACTAATAAGAATCAATTATTGATTAAAACTACACAAATATGTTTCAATGTAAACCAGGGAAACGAAACACACCGTCTGAATATTTATAATTTCTAGGCACTTTTATTTACTTATCGATTAAATTTCAAGAGTACCCACCAACACACTACAAGGTTTTATTTCACAATATACCACCCATATTTGCATATATGCAGACATAGGTAATATAAAAATAATAATGTTATATCATAATTTTCGCTCTACTATATCATATCATATATATAATTCTCGCCCCAGACTATTGTATAATATGATACCAATCTTGCAGTCCTGAGATGAGCTTATGATCCATGGAAGCTTCTAGTAAAACATCGATGAATTGAGATGGTGTAACATCTAAACTGCTCAACAGAAATAAATCAAACTGCAAAAGAGTTTTAAAAGGTTTTCCAACCCCTGATAACTTTATCATGACATGCATGATAAGGTTATCTAATTAGGGTTAAAAAAACAAAAGAATATAATTTTGTGAAATAAAAGAATGTGACTGGGACAGCTCTTGGTCCATAATAATCTATTCTCAATTAAGATGAAATTCAGCACCAGCTATAAGCCTTTTTTTACAGGAGACTTGATCATTATGTAACAGAGGTTTGGATAAGATAATTATAATGAATACCCCCAAACATTTTAAAATACAAGCCTCATTCTTAAATTGGCTGATTATTATTATAATAAATATAAACTGGGATTTTAATGAGTTCTGTAAATGCTGTAATGACTTCGGAAATGAAAGTTGCCCATGGATTTGTAATAAGCGTAATTTCTTTTGTATCTGCTTCCCTTGTAGTTTATACTTATGTGGGTGCTTTTGTAATTCCTCTATGACAGCAGTACGTACGTCTAAGTGACGATCTACTGAACCATACAGAAAAACTGATAAGCATTTATATAAAGAGCCGCCTCCTCCCGATATTTCGATGGGAAAATAACCGTTAGCTATAAATTCAATGAATAAATTTTCTGGCACAGGATCTAAATTTTCATTTACCGGGGAACGGGAAAGGGCGTCTGCAACAACATTCTTTGTACCAGAGATGTTGAATCTCAAAATCATACTCATTGAGTTCTTCCTTAGTACGAGCCAACCTACCATCAATAAGGCTCATATTCTGCAGATAAATAAGGGGGCATATGATCAGTAAAAATATTAAATTTTACACCACGAAGGATTGGTCTTAATTATTTTACAGCCCAACGTAATGCAATAAGTTCTTTATCGATGATCCAGTAATTTCTCTGGGCACCGTTAAATGTCATACATATAAAAGCAATGGGCTTACGTTCATCATTTTGAACTTGTGATAGGCAAGCACCAGCACTAAGATCAGATGCATCAACATGTAATTCCATTGGGGATACATTAGGGCTATAATCAGGAAAACCTAACAAACGGGGGAAAATTTCCACCTGCGCGACCGCTAGCAACTTCACCTCTAGATCGAGAGCTACAGAATGTCGTCGGTTTTACTCGCTGGAGTTCCTAACGGCTGCTTTACTACGGCTTTTGTGTTTTTAATTCATCTGCCGTTCAAAAAAAAGCGGTCAACCGTTACATTCATGGAGGGATTGTCCACTGAACTTTTTACCACTTGTTTGGCAGGCGATTAAAGGACCTTACTAATTTGGGCGCACGTAGCAATCAGGTGATAAATAACTATACTATGTCTGTTTCATTTTTAAGTGAAAAAATTAACATACCCTAGGGATGTACGAAGATGTTATCTACCAGTAGGGTAGGATCTAGGGAAATCTACCAAGCTCCTCTTTACAATTTTTTGAACTGTGGAGAGACTAAGTTATAGTGATATCACCACTCCCCCTTTCATACATTATTAGCGAAAACTTGAGCCGTGACTCAGGACGACTCCTGATCCCTGAGTCCGTCATATATCCATGGATAATATGGAGCTGGACTTGGCTAACTTGGAGTCAGACTAAACGTGGAGTCCGACTGAACTTGGAGTCTAACATTTGAGATCCTTATTCATTGTTGATCGTTAATTGCTACGAAGTAATAGTTTACTCCCTAAATTTGAACTGATGAAACTCCTCCTTAAACAGAGAAGGATAACTTTTCGAGTTTGTTAAGTGAGATCGATTGCCTTCCAAATAACTGTGAGTATTTAACGTGACAACAGATTGCGTTTTAATTTGTAAGTCATCTTTGTTAACTATTCTTCAGACTTATTGCCCGTTTAAAGTGATAAACTTTATTTTATTAAACACTTGCATTACTACTTGGTTTTTGAACAGTATTTGTATCTCAGACATTAAAAGCGAGATAAGTTAAACTATTTAACAAGTGTAAATTTATTATTGAAAAGAGATCTTAGCTATTTTATTAAGTGTACAGTGGTTCCTTGCTAAGAATATTGTTTAGCAGCGGCCTGCATTTGATAAATTATCAGTGTAATTGATAGCAAAACATAAAACTACATGTGAACCCTAAGATATAACTTTATTTGGAAAACGTAAATTGTTAAGTAATTATTTGTTTTCTTTGAGTCTAATTTTCCAATAATGAGGAATTGCGTCATGAAGATTTGACGATTTATTTGGTCTTGTCTCGATGATTGTATGCTCTACCGAACGTTACGTACATTAAAACTGACCATTGGTCGCCATTGTGTTGGACCTCACTTTCTCTATACTGGTTTGCTCTGGTGTTTTATTTTATGCCTTTAGATATGTAAATTTATACTAATTAATTAACATTTAAAGTTTGTTAGGTGAAAGACATCCCTTACCTTTGTGTTATTTTAACTGCGATTTTAATATATTTAGAAATGCTTGTTTATTCTTCTCTCTGCGCCTTATTGCAAGTCTTAAATAAAGGGTTGAAATTTAAGCTATTCTTGAAAGTAAATTACGGAGACAGGGAGGCTTACGTCGTTTAATAATATATATATATATATATATATATATATATATATATATTACTAATATTATATAAATATAATTATATATATGTATATATATATATATATATACTATATATACTTATATATATATCTTTTAAACTTTCTTTTTTAAAATTAAAGCTAGACTGTGTTAAGAAGAGATCCAAATTTAGTGTTTAAGAGTTGATTCTGCGGATACAAGTATATATATATATAGTATATTATATATAATACTATTAATATATATATACATATATATATATATATATCTATTAATAATATATATTAATATATTATTTATCTAAAATGCGCATGAGAGATTAGTTGTAATGAATGATATAAGAGCAGGAAACTTATCTCCATCAGAAGAAAGTGTGAGGAAACTTTGGGAGAATTTGGTGTTCAATGATCCTGGAGATGAACTCTATTTGCTCTAAGTTTCAAGGGTTAATTGTCAAACTAAATCGATGACCTAAAAATTTACAAATATTTGATAAATAAGTAAAATTAAATATATAATTGATATGTAAAATATTAAATATTTTGAAATTATATTGAGATTGTTTAACCTGTTGTCATCAGTACTGCAGTGACAAACCCTCCTTTTATATATTATAAAATATATAGTATATATATATATATATAGTATATATATTATATATATATATATCTATAATACATATATATATATATATATATATATTATTATTATATTATATACTAATATATATATTAAATGATATTATATTATATATATTATATATATAATATATATATAGTATTATATATAATATATATATATATATATATATATATAATATATATATATATAGTATAATATATATATTTGATATTATATGTATATTAGTATGTATATATATTTATATAATATATGTATGTATATATATCTATGTATATATTATATTATATATAATATATATATATTAAGATATTATATAGTATTAGTATTATATTAGTATATTTATATTATATATTACATATATTACAATATATTTAGTTATATATATATATATGTATATATATATATATATATATATAATATTTATATAATATATATATATATCTATATATTGTAATAAACGTTATATATAGTTTATTATATATATATATATATATATATATATATATATATTTTAACTTCTATTATATATAGTATATATAATAAAGTATATAGTAGACTATATAATATTAAAATATTTTATATTATATATATATATTAATCACATATCTATAATATATATATTATGATATATATATATATGTATATATATATTTGTATAATATATATATAATATATATATATACCAACTATACTTATATATATATATATTATAATATATATATATATATATATTTATATAACTATAACTTATTTTATTGTATATACTTATATATTTGATGTTTCTAAAATGTATTTAACATTTGTATTAATAATATTATATATATTATATATATATTTATATTATATGTATAGGTGTAGTTGAAATCCATATACTACATATTATATAGGTAATATATACCATTATATAGTTTATATGTAACCTCTAGTATAATATTCGTTATTACTCTATTTCTATAAATTAGCGCATATATATAATATGACGATGGTATAATTACATTATGATATATATATACTAGTATTTGTACTCATGTGTTAAGTATTAAGATATATTAGATAATTGATATAGGTCTGTATATTATATAGATAATATATATATTAATATATATAGATAATAAAATCAGAGAGTAATAATATATATAATATAGATTAATATATATTATAATTATATTATAATTAATTGTAATTATATATATATAATTATATAATATATATATTTAAATTAATATATAAATAGTAATTGAAATAACTTCACCTCCAACGTAGAGTCTATATATATATACTATAATATTAGTTAGTTGAGAGGATCAAGCTTTTTATTCTTTTTAATTTTATAACAAATATATATACTTTCACCATATGCCTTCCATATTTTACTAATAAAAGTGCGTCCAAATCTTGTTTAATAAGATATTTTCTCGTGAGTTCTCTTCCATCAAAGTCTACTTAGCTTTAATCTAAAACTTCACTATAAGAATCAAAAAAAGATGAAAATTAAATATTTAAAAATAGTTCAAACTTTCAAAACTCACTCCACAATTTCTATTTTAATTTCTTTTTCTTTTTAACAGCAAAAGGACACAAACCTTCCTACAAGATTTGAAGTTTCATATAATAAAATTGCATTTTAGTAGAAGTTTTTGTTATATTTTTCAATATTGGTTAAATCAGGTTTTTCGTGATTACGTATCTTTTTTATTTTTATTTACTCATGTTTACAAAATATTACTATAATATTTAACTTGAGCATCACTCTATTATAACTTATTCATAATGAAGTATATAGTTTTATACGATGAGGCAATTTTAAGAAGTTTTCAAAATATCAAAATTAATAGTTAGATTAATCTACCATCCAACCAACTACTTTAAGTTATGTAACTTCTCCTACTTCTCTATATTAATCTTTCTTCACATTTATATTCATTTATTACATATTTCCATAAAACTAATAAATGTCATTTTCTCCCGATTGATGAACTTTAAGCACTATAGTCCATATTATTTGCAAGAACTTGAAATGAAAATTATTTTCCAAAAAATGCTTAATAGTAAATGATACCCATGTGTACTTATATAAGTCTACGTCTTTGATAAAATTGTCTTCTCAATTTCATATATACTCTGTAATTATTGTTCTTAAATTTATCAAGGCCCAAAATAAGATATAAACCTTATAAACTATTCTTTAATTTATTTAAGTTATTTAAGTTGGTATTAAACCACGGAGCAATAATAAAAAATAAAATGATTAGTAGGTGTGCTCCATATTTGTCGATTCGATGTTGGGTGTCGATGACGTTTTTTTTTTTTTTTACTTGTTTTTCCCTAAACTAAAAAACTGCTCTATGGCAAAAAAAAAAAAAAAAAAAAAAAAAAAAAAAAATATATATAGTAATATATACTAATATGAGTATTTAAGTCTTTTGCCTTTGAAGCAGTAACATCAATTTAGTGGTTGTGGTTGTAATTTTCTATAATTAATGGTGGGGTGGGTGTGAGTTATTTGGTGTTTTATTACATTACTGAGATAATTTTATCTATTTAATACATACTTTGAAATTTCCGAAATTCACTGTGTTTTTCATTGGAACCGGAAGGTTATTAGAATCAATAAAAATTATATAATATAATATATATAATATATATATAGTTATATTATATATATTATATATATATAATATATATAATATATATATTTATATATATATAATATATTATATTAATTAATATATAAATAATATAAATATATATATAATAATATATATAATATTATGATATATATATATTAAATAAATTAATATATTAATATTTATGTATAATATATATATATATAATATAATAATAATATATATATTATATATATATATATTATAGATATATATTTATATATATATATATATATATATATTTATATATGATATATATATAATATATAATATATATATATATATATTAATATAATACTATAATATAATATATCAGAGGCGATCTCCTGCTACTCTGATAATACAGTGCACGATATATAGTTTAACATATTATAGTAAACGATCTAATTTTTGCAAATATCTAATAATGTTACGATTAAAATTATCTTAAATAACTTTTTTTGAAATAATATATACATAATTAAATATAAAATTATATGCAAAATTAAATCGAGAAAAAGTATAAAGTATTAAAACAAATTGTTTCACCTCTTTATTTAACAACTATAAAAATAGCATGATTCTGCCATAACCAATAATTTATGTACCAGAGAATTCTATAGAATTTTACACTACAAATAAATGTTTATAAAAGAATATATATTATAATAAATATTTAAAAATTAATGATTTTTAAATACAAATATTCATTAATATAATAATAAAATATTTAATAACAAATATTATATTTAATAAAACAAATAATAAATGAATTAATTAAAATCAAAATAAATACTTACAAATATTGTAATGTAAAATATTTCTATTTATTTATAATTATTATTAAATATATATAATTAATAATAATATTAATCTGTTACAACTCATTATGATGACATAACCTTAATGATAAACTGTTTTACTATAATAAACGTTTAGATACGCGAACACACTCGTGAGTATTATTAAATACCGTCTCGATATAGAGCAATGACCTTATGGAGGAGAAGACTATTATATATATATCTTTAATCTTAAAAAAAATGTTAAAATACAAATATTCTAATTACGCTTTTCCAATTCGAACCAAACAATTACCAAATTGTAAACTAAAACTAATATGAGTTGTTCTAATTATATATTTCATATGGTTCAATTTTTATTTCGAACATCTATATATAATTGAAAGGATCGAAACCAGACCCTCTGACTATGCATGACGCTCAATATAATAAGATGTTATTATTAATTTAAATATTACCGCAATTTCTTACATTAAATTCAACTCTGTCTACCCTCTACTGTCTCTCTTACTTTAAAATCTGTCTCTACCTCTATAGTACACCTATCAATTACTACTCTACTCTCTCTCTCTCACTCTCATCTCACTCTCTCTCTTCACTCTTTCTTTTTAATATATTTATATATTATAATTCCAAAACGATTATTATATCTTGTGGTGTATTTTTAGGAAAAGGTATGCTTTCTTCATTATTTTAATGCTTTTTATGACATTAATTCGCTTATTATTATTATTTTTATTATTATTATTACTATTATATATTATGATTGAATGATAAACAATAAGATGAGTAGATGTGTTTATTAATATTAATAGAAATTATTAATTAGTTTTATATATTATTATTTATTACTTGAGTTCCTCTCATTGCCTCACATTATTATTATTATTATTATTATTATTATTTATTATTATTGATAATTAATTTGAACTTTTAAAACTTGCTTCTTTAAAACGATGTAATTCATGTTGAAAACTTTATTCGAATTTTTATTTTTCACACTTGAATAATAATAACCAAAATCAATTCAAGTATGAATTCAAATTAATAAAATATTTTAGAAAGTAACCTTTTACCTTTTAAATGCTGTTGATGAAATACGTGCCGCTTATCCCATATTGCCTTTACGAAGAGAAAAAACATTTGTAAGTATCAAATATTCATTTGAACATTTTTATCATATTTCATTGAAGAAATTCTTAAAGGTTGAGAGCAGTGAACAAAAACTTCTTAAACCCAAAATGGAAGCAGTTTCTTAAGTGTAAATATATTAATATTATATATTTACTAATAAATAGTATATATATAATATATATATATATATATATATAAAATATATATTATATATATATATATAATAAAGATACCCTACCATTGAGAATTTTTAGAATGCAGATGTAGTTTATAACGATCAGGAAGGTTTTGAGCGAGCTCAAATTAGTTCTATAAAAAATAATGATTTAATTTATAAAAACTCACCACAACAAGATCAAGGCACTCTCATAAGATTCTACACGCTCTTCTCCAAAACAAATTTATATTTTTAATATTTATAATTTCATTGGAACAATGAGTATAATATATATATAATATACAACAATACCTATAAACTAACTTCTAAGTGTTGCACTGCAGCTAATGATGCCCAGTGTCACAAAATTATTATAGTATAGCTCGCACTCATCTATGCAGACTAGTATTAACTTACTCACACAAATATATATTATGGTCATCCAATATGGTATTGTCAGTGATGTTTGCTGCTATGCCTGATATATTTAAGTAATTAGCAGAATTGACTCGAGTCAAGTAGAAGTAATTAAATATACTTGAATATAGATCTGAAATTAATATGAGAGAGTAGGGAGTAAAAATATATCGAAATTAATTGATTATCGTCACAATCATTAGATTTGGTTATCGTGTTATCATATTTATCGGATAAATTGAGTGATGAAAGAATATCTGATTCAATATTTTCGATAATATTCGATTAGAGTTTAAGTCATTACCTAGATATAACTTAAGTCTAAATATAAGTTATATAATATATATATTATATATTATATAATATTATTTAATTATATTATATAAATATATTATATTATGATAGTTTGTTATAATTAATTTAACATTATGTTATGTTTATCCAAGTAATTTGAGGTAGAATATTGATATAAAATATGTTATTAATAAATTAAAATAGAGAATTTTTTAATAAGTGACGTCCGGTCGATAAATTTAGGTATAATGATATTTAGGAATATTGTGCTTATTAAATTGTAGTATAGGTAAGATATAGAGTGAGTATATATAGGTATAATATGTAATATTATATATATATAATTTATAATATCATATATATATGAATTAAACAATAATATATATTATAGTTATATAAGTATCTAGTATATATATATTATATATATATTATATATATATATAACCTATATATATATATATATACTATATTATATTATAATGTAATATACTATATAATATACTATATATTTATTAATATTATATATAGATATATATTATATTATATATATATATATATATATATCTAGTATATACTATTATATATATATATAGTATTATTAAAATAATATATATATATAATATATAATAATAATATAATATTATATAGTATAAATAATAATATATATATATATTATAAATAAATACATATATATTATAGAATATATATAATTATATTATATATATAATATTAATATAGTATTATATATACATTATATTTATATAATATATCATGTCTAAGCCTTATATATATGAATAGCACAAATTCCAATCTCTCAAAAACTTAACAACAGCTACCAGTGAGAAAGGTAATATACATGCTAGAGAATTCTGGCCAAATTTATATGCGTAAAAAATAAAATAAAATAAAAAAAAAAAAAAAAAAATCTCCACAAATCCACTACATTAGAAAAGGATATGAATAAAATAGAATATAAAGAATGGTGATTAAGTAGTAAATAAGTTGCGATAGAAAATGTAAATAATAATAACATAAAAATAAAAAAATATTGTCGAATATAATATATTATTATATAATATATTATGATTTAAGAGTCACCGATGCAGGAGGCATATGATTTTGTATTACTATCGTATATTAAAAAATATAATAACTTCTATTATAATTTATGCTTTTTACTTAAGGAATACCTCAAAGTGATATATACCGTCACGATGGCAGGTAGAACGGATACTGAGTATCTCATCTCGCCTTCGGTAATACGTGAGAGGTATGAACAATTCTCCCTCCTCCAGGGAGGTCTTACCCGTCGAACCCCCTAGTAATCTTGAGTATTTGGAAGGTGATCTCTCGGTCAGTTCTCCCACCTATCCCCTACGGGTATGGAAAACGTATCTCCATCTGTTCTATGTCGGCTCGAGCCCCTAGCCACCCCTAAAATGCCCTGGTAATACCTTATTACAAATAATATATATATATATATAATATCTATAATAATAACTATGTCCAGCACCTCTCCCTTGAAGAGTCAGGAATTAATTTTATGTTTAATTTTTTTTTATTTTATTTTTTTTACATTTCCGAACCAAAATTTTACAAGTGAGGATTACAAAAATGTATTATCATCCCTGTAGCTTGTAGTTTATCGATATATGATTTTAATTTACTTCTTTTTTAATTTTTATTTTTACAGTTATCTCTAAGTAAATTATTGTACCTCAGAATTCTCACAGTCACAATGTATTTCACTTCCGGTACTGTATATTTTTAGATCAGGTGACGAGTATCGTAAATAAAATTTTACGTACACTCCGACTAACCGACCGACTCCTTAATCATAATTTGGATATTTTCGTACATCTCGACTCGATCCGATCTACACACTATTTATAAACTCAAAAATTTCGACTCACCAGACTCCACTCCGACTCCACTAAACAAAATTTTCAACTTCCATAATCTCGACTCCAGCAGTCCTCACAAAATTCAAAATTTCTCGACTATTCTGACTCAAGACTAAAGTGCTTACAAAGTTACAATAAAAAACATTTTTTTTGTTTCAACTATATTTTTTTCGCTTTTGACGCTGTGAAGAATAAAAAAATATATATTACCATCACTTCTATTTAAATTCTTATTAATCTCCACAAATTATATAATATATCGTAATAATAATACGTAAAAGATATAGAGGTTTGAATACATAATCCGCATCTCCGCATAATTTTATCTCTACCCAACATCTCCGCATTGTCAATATCGTGACTCATCTCTGAGCATTAAAAAATTTTTTGCGTGAGGATAGCTAAAAATAGATTATTCATTTATAAATAAATTATTAATGAGACTAATATATTTGCAATAATTTCTGTTAACTCAGATGTTCTCACAGACTCGTTGTATATAATTATATTAGGTATTATATATACATATGTCATGAGAGATGGTGAGAATAATAATGGAAGAACTGTCTTCCCATTATTGCTCGAAAACAAAAACAACCAAAGGTTAAAATAACACTCTGACAGTTAAGGTGAATGACTACGATTTATAAAAAGGTAATTGATATTATCTCTTCTCTAAACTTTGAATAGTATAATAAGTGATAACTATTATCTCATGAAAAATCTAGTTTGCTAACGAGATTTACTACTAGTATATGAACAAACATTGAGAAAAGCTATGTGCTAAATGCGTTATTATATAAAAGTAAGGACTATTTATGCGAATAATATATGTTGACAGTAAAAAACATCTAAATGCTGGAGATTAGAATAATATGAATTTCAAATCTTAAGTAAACGTATATACGCATCATTATATATATAGTAATAACTTTTTCTGATCCTAAGAGAAACATAAAACCAAATTTTTTCATATCGATAAGCAACTAAAGCGCTGTAAATATTTAACTTTAGTATGTCCTATAGTTATGAAAATGCTACTAAGCCAGTAAATTTCAGCAGCAATTAAAACGGAAATAAAGTATATGCATGAAACATGACTACACTAATTTATCACGATTTGATTAAAGCGAAACCATTTACCAGTATAACCTTAATGAACGTTACCTTTTACTTTATATCATGAGATGAAGAGCTTGTTTAGATCTAAATATACATAACGACACTATCTATATCATTACTCACAGAAATATATCAAAAAGGTGACAGAATATAGTACTTCTAGTCCAGTCACATCAACTACACTGATATAATAAATGCCTGCTAATATGAAGTGTCAAAATGCGATAATGTGTTAATATAACTGTGCAAGAAGTATAACATCTGATCTTTATTGTGTATGAGAGTTCGTCACCAATGTATCTATCACTCGAGTGGAGTTTCCTTGCAGATAAGTATATAAGTCTCATCGTCAAGTCTCTAATACATTACTCTCATCTTTTAGTCAATTTTCATTTATATTCACAGAAGAAAAAGAGAAGTGATATTCTATAAGACTCGATAACTCTATTCATCACTTTAATTATGATTAGTTACATTAGTGACTTATAATGTGTTTATATTTTTTATAATATAATTATAGTTGTCTTCTCTCTCCTATCTATCTCATACATCCTCTCATATGCTACTCTCTACGCTCTTCTATCCATCCTTATCACCTTCTATTTTTCATATAATTCCTACTCGGGATATGAATCTTGCCTGTGCGTGTCTCCTGAAAAGAGTATAGTGGTCCATACTTGATATCTAGTTAAATACGAAGTGAAGAAGATATGAAGAGATATAAAATAGAATAGTATATATTATAGAGTGACCATGAGTATATATATAGGAAAGAACGTTTATAATATAGTAGAAATATAGTTATAGTATAGATGAAGATAATATAGTATGATAAATAGATATAGTATTATATATTATATTATATATAAATAATTATATAAAATATATTATATAAAGATAGGAATATAGTAAGTATAGATAATAATAGTGATATAAAATAAATATATAAGAATAATAAAAAATATATATACAAATATGTATAACGTAAATATTTATAAATAATATATATAAAATTAATAAAAATGAGTAAACTCCGTGTATGCTGTTCTCCTTCAGTGAATTATAGACATTCTTTTTAGATCCGAAACTCTTAACCCTAGTAGCATTTTTATGTGACACCAATTCTGTTTCTCAATGTATACCACAATGCCCAGTCCTTGGTTAAAATCTTCCTCAGTAGTTGGTTCTCTCTAATTCACATGAAAAAACTCACATCTCTATCACTTAGAACTTCAAACTCGAAGTCACGCCAGAGAATATCTATCACCACAAGCAGAAATATACATAGCTTCTAGATGAGCATAAGATTCTGAGACACTTGTCAAGAGAAGTAATACAATGCAAAGAAAGGAGCCAGGTGCTAGGCTATACTAGCTCACAATAAAATCCATGGCAGAAAGTAAAATCTTTACCAATAGTGCCTGACGAGCTACAGAACATTTACTTTACCGTTACTATTATTAGGCCACGCTGTGAATGATAAAGTATATATTGTAAATAACGATATTATAATCAAATTAATTTATTATAATATGAATATTTTCAATAACAAAGAGATTATAAATTAATACAAAATATATATATATATATATAATAATTAGTTTATATAATATATATATATACGTATAGTAATATATACTAATTATAATAGTATATATATATATATATATAAATACATAATTAACCGATAATGCTCAGACCTCACTTACTTTCAATTGTGTGTATTCCATATAGTCAAGAGCCTTGCCTATTCCCAATACGTGTATTGTTTTATAAATGTATAACTATTAATAACACATTATTATGTATAGTACTTTTTTGTATATCGTAGAGTATATATAGGTTAAAAAATTTTTATACTAATGATATAGATATGATATATATATTATATATATTATATATTAATATATTTAATATATTTATATATATTTAAATATATATTAATATTATATAATATATATAATAATTATTAATATAATATAATATATATCTAATTCATTATCTTATTATATATATAATATATACATAATATATATAATTACTGTTATAATATTATAATATATATATATATATATATTATATATATATTATATATTTATTAATATAATATATAATATACCTATATATATAATTAGTATATATATATAATATATATAATATATATATATATAATATATATATATATATATATTATATATATATTATATATATATATATATATATAATATGTACTAGTACTCTTATAAAATCCTCATCCTCAAATATCCCTGAATAGTGATTTATAATATATTTAACATCAGCATCATAGTATAGTATTAAAAATCACCACGCTATACATAAATAACTTAAATTGCTATAAATAGTTATAAAAACATAAAGATGCAGGCACAACACATAACTAACATTGACAAACAAATATATTCTCATTATTCGTGAATATTAGTATAGTTAAGTTATAATACATAAAATAGCATCATACCAAATATATATAATAAAGCAAAATTATTTTTAGTGTTATTATTAAAGAGATATCTTTTATAAATTAACATATTTAAATAAATATAGTTTCATAAATAATAAAATATAATTATATAAATTAGAATAATATAATTAAATAATAATAATATATATATAAATAAAAATAATCATTAAAATTACAGTGAATAATAATTATTAAGTGATATAGTAATTATGATTAAATGAAATATAATAAAATCATTATAATATAATTATTATATATTAATAATAGAATTAATTTTAATCTGTTATTATAATTATATAATTATTTTAAATATTATTAGATAATAATTAATTAATAATAATATATAATAAAATATTAATGTAATAAATATAATAATAATAAAATAAGTAATAAATATATATAATATATATAATTTATATATATTGTAATATATATATAATAATTTGTAATATTAACTCATAATATATAATATTATAATATAATCTATTAATAGTATAATAAATATATCTAAATGTATAATTATATAAATAATTAATTACAGTAAAACATTAATATTATATAATTTATATAATAATAATACTGTTTATTTTTATAATTAATAAATATAATTTATTCGGTATCCTTTATTACCGAACTCTTGCTTTCTCACTATTTATATTTATTTTTATTCGATATATTACTAGATTAGTACTCATACTGATCTACTACTCACCTCCAACACTATAATGATATATAGAATTTTATTACTAATATCTCATCAGGACTCCTGAATACTAACCTAACTTATATACTAGGATATTCAATAGATACTCTTTTACGAGTGTCCTGACTTCCTCATCAGGTGCCGACTCCATTAAAAAAATTAGGCACGACTCTCAACTGAACTATGTCCGATATCCACGATCTGTCCGACTCCAGACTCGCACTCCTGTTTATGTCTCAGAGTAAACTCAAGTATGTAGTAATTGTTTTAGTAACACTTCTAGTAGTCTTAGCAGATAATATATATATATAAATTATATATATATCTAACAGTGATATTATAATATATATACTATATATTATACTTACTATATTATATATGTATACTATTCACTATATAATATACTATATATTAATAGTATATAATGCTAGCTATATTTTAACATAATGAGATAATAATATATGGCATATTAAGTGTATATGGATGTATATATATAATAACTGATGATTAAATATATAATTTAATAGTTTATCATTTTAGATTAAGTACCAAAAATAGTTTAACTTTCAATAATATATATTATATATATTATATATTATATATATACTAAATACTTAAGTATATTATATTAAATATTAATTACTATATATACTAAAATATATATATATATAGGGCGAGGGAAGGGGTAGGAATAATCGTTGGTTCTACAACACAATTGATAGAACGAATAAAATAATAGTGAAGAGTATTGAAAATAAAATTAAAGATAGAAATTTAGAAGTAAAGGGACATAACAACAATAAAACTGCATTATTAAAGTCCTAGCAATTACGTAACAAATCAAATATATATATGAAGAATCATTCTACTTCTATGTAGAATCACCATCATATAAAGCACTTATGCTCATGAATAGTACAACAGCAGCATGACACTTTGTATATATTAAAATGAGTTAATAGATATATGGCTTGGAAATTTGTTTTTGTCGTTACAACTATCTACTGGGATATTTTCATGAAATAAAAAAAATTTGTTGGAGCACAGCACAATTTATATATTATAGTGTGTATTTTATTTTGATTGTCTCAAGAAACCTTCTTGAGTCAGTTAAGTAGATGGATGTTATTAAGTGTAACCATTTGCTGGCTCAATTGCATTTGATTCATATAATGTATAGGATGGACTAATAGTCACTACACTGCTTGCCATTTTGGGGTAAAGTAGAGTTTATTTGTAACATACGTCCAATAGCCATATATTAAAATAAATTCCTTTAGATGTGAAATAATGATTTGAAAATTCTCATTTTGAACATGCCAATGTTGTTTACACTCTCAACAGAACTAGAGAACACCAAATTATGGCCGTAATATTATTACGTCACACTATACACAACATTCAAATACAGCATATATTTTAAAAAGCGGTTTAAGTAAGGTTACGTATTTCACCACTAATATAGTGTGGTAATCCTAAGCATATTACTATATAATATGAGTGCGATAATGATTATATGAATAATATAACTACGTGTATTATAGGTAATTGTATGTAAGTGTAGGATAATAATAATATAAATATATCTATAATAAGTGAGTTTCAACTAACGCGTAATAGAATATATAGCCTGCGACACATCAACTCTAATAAGCAAATTTATTATAGATAAACACAGATCTCAACAGCTAACTATATCACACACATAACATACTCACATCACTAATCATACACTCACACATCTCACTACTTCTCGAACTACACTTAATAATTATATAATAAATAAAAACACATTAATACAACTACAATAAACATAAAATATATATAAATAACTACTACACACTCACGTGAATCACACATACTCTATAAATCACTTATACATCTCAAACATATGAACGATAAGAATAATACTACTAATCCTATATTATATGAGCTAAAGTCTATAATGTTCATATAATAACACGATTATGTCAAATCAACACTTATAAATAGACGAATATTATATATTTCGACAGATATACGATGACAATATCACCTCTTCTAAATAATATCAGTGAGACATAATGTTATGTAATATAATATCGTATGTGTAAATTATTATAATAAAAGTGTTAGAAGTAGATGAGTAGAGAACGATAGTAAGAGAGATGAGAGAGTTATAGTAGAGATGAGAGAGTATGAGAGCGATCGGAGATTATTTCTCACGAGAGAGAGAGAGTGAAAGATAGTGAAGAGATCGCGAGAGAGAGAGATGAAGTAAGTTCATTTATATTAAAAAAGTAATGGTATATAATGAAATATAATGAAATATCTGAAATGAATAATAGTTGATTCAAAACATTCAAATTATATAAATAATGTTTATACTGTTTCTGAAAAATATATATTTGGAAACAAATGAAATATATTATAATAATATATCACTTTGTAATATCAATCTTACTAAAATGATTATTTGTATCATAATGAATGTATTCAATGTATCTAATAGAGGAAATCCATATTTGTAAATGATTAGTTATTGAATAAACATTTTATTTTTTAAAGATTAAATATTATTATTATTTATTAATATATATGATTTAACCTCCACTAAAGGCATTGCTTACTATTCGAGAAGGGATTATTTCATCCGGTGTTGATTCACTTAGAACTAATATAAATAGTATGAAAGTATAATATATATATATATAATATTAAATATTATTAATATATAATAATATATTAATATATATAACTATATATTAAAAATTATAGTAATATATATAAATATATATTAATTATATTTATTATATAATATATATATATTATATATTATTATTATATATATATATATATATATATATATTTATATATTTTATATATATATATAAATATTAATATATATATTATATTATAGTATATATATATATATATTAAATAATTAAAATTAATATATATATATATATATATAATTATATATATATATATAAGTATAATATTATATAATATATAGAAGAACTTTTGATTCAATACTTAATACCTCACTTATATATATTATATATATATAATAGTAACTATAGTATATATATATATATATAATAGTTATATATTATATATATATATTTATATATATATAATATAATTAATATATATATATATTATATATAATACAGAATAATATATATATTAGGTAATATATTAAATAGTTATATAATATATAGTTATTATATAATATATATTATATAATTTATCAATTATATTATCATAGATATATAATAAATTATATATTATATATATATATATATCAATATATTATATTTATTTATATATATTAATATATTAATATATATTAATACTTCTCTCATAATCATATTTTTTGAAGATTGCTCGTATTTTGTGTATACCATTTTATTCTGCTATATAGTCGTTAGTTCTAGCTGTGTACTCTAATTAGTAATATAACTTCATAGTATTACTAAATTATTAAATCATAAAGCTCTCTCAAGGTCAAGCAATTATATAAACCTTGTTATGTAAATTCAAACTATATTAATAATTCTTCCTCTCTCTTCCTCTCTCTCTTCTCTATATATTAATTATTTAAGTATTTAATTACTAATATATATGAAAAATAATCATATAATCATTATATAATATATACTATTTATTATACATATATATATATTATTATAATAGTATATATTAACGATTAATAATATATTAATTATATATAAATTACATATCTCCAATTTGTACTTTATATATAATTTTAACAGATATATAGATTTTAATTTACGTAAAATATATATATTTTTAATTATATAATATATATATATATATATATATATTATTTTAATAATATATCAATAATATATATATATTAATATATATATACACTATATATACTACGTTTTTATATTATATATCTATCATTATTTATATAGTCTGTTTTCTTTTAAACATTCGAGGGTTCTTTATATCATCATCTAGTATATATATCTATAAATATAGCTTATATTAGAGTTAATGTATCCATAATACCAGAAAAGAGCCTCTTTACCTCATATACGTCATATTATCTAAGAAGACACATGATACCAGACCGAGTAAGTACTTATAAGATTAAATTAAAATTGTAAAAACTATTAATATAAATCGTTTAGAACATTTGTGTACTTACTAGTGAGCAATAACAGGATAGCTCTTGCCCACTTCTGATTATAAACTATATTCATTTATTATATAAATTATCGTATGTGTATATATATATATTATTACAAATATAAAATAATGTATATCTATAATAAAGATAATAATAAATGTGAAAATATATATATATAATAATATATATATGTGTATTATATATAAAAATAATATTACCATTTCGACGCCGGTGGCTTTAAAATAGCAGCACCGCATTTATGATATTATATACATATAGATTACAAGTTTGCAAAATATTCTATTATAACTAACTATATATATATATATATATATATATATAAGAAGTATGATACCTCATATATTTAAATCAGCTTAGAAAAATACAAAATAAAAAACACCTAATAAAACCCAAAACTATTAATATTAGAGATAATAATAATTAATAATAATAATAATATAATCTAAACATATAATTATAAATATTATTTAAAAATAATATACATAATAATAATATATAATAAATAATAATAATTAATAATAATATAATAATAATATATTAAATATATTATATACAAAGCACTAAACGAAAAATAAAGATTATATAATATATCAAATATTCCAAAATTTTCAATAGTGATATGCAAAAAATATAATATGATTTTCACTAAGATATTCTGTGACGAGAGTTATCTGTTTCCTTATATTTTGATATAATGTGATATGTTACATCACCTACCACTAAAAATAGCATTTGGATGAGAATATTTAAGTACAGATATAATATAATTATGATTGTACAACTGCACTGATAGTTAATGTGAAATCAATGGATAGTAATAATTATCATGCTACTACCACAGGAAAGATTCTCTTCTGTAGACAATAAATACTACTAATGTTTTCGTAGAGGCTCAATAAATAATCAACTCTTTCACAGATTGAATATTGTAAATAATATTAATATCTTATTGTTATCTTTCCTTAAGATGACTTCTCTTCAGTTTTATTTCGATGAGTTCCTTTAGGTATGATTCCTTTGAAGTGATATATATTATATTGAGATTGTCTCACAATGCAATTCGGTATATTTTCTATACAAAGTACAAACATATATATACCAATATATCTATACTTCAATCTATTCATAAGGAATCATACCAAGAACTCATTCATTCGAAAATAAAACTTAAGAACTCAGTTCTAATCAAGTGAGTGAAGCTAAAATAATAAGTCACTCAAATTCTTCATCTGTAAGAATATGTGAAGATTAGAGGATCTCACGAAAACTTTTTAGATTAGCTGTCCCTCATGTGCATCTACATAAGTAATCCTTGATCTGCTAGATGGCATGAAAATAGCACCATGAGTATCCTCATAACTATTCTAGTATACAGATGTGACAAGCAAAATATTTATCTCACCCCTCATCCTAACTCATCAATGCTTATATATATTTAACGTGTAGGTGAATATAATTATTTAATACACTCCTCTCAAAGGAACTGGACTTATCTTCACACGCCAGATACAGTGAAAAGCTTAAATTCTATAGATAATTAAAAAAATGAAGAAGAAGAATCTCTCATAAATTATTATGAATATATAATTTGAAGACTATAACTTTATTTATTACTTAAAGGTAAATATATATAAATATTTAAATTATAAATTTAATTATTATATTATTATTAATATATTATAATTATATATTATTTATTATATTATTATTATTATATTATTATTATATATTAAATTATTTTAATTTATTATTTTATTATATAATTAATATATTATTTAATATATGTCATATTAAATTGAATATTAGCGTTTTTTTATTTTCTTTATTCAGTAATATCTGATACTCAAAAAAAAAATCTCCATTATTATTTTTACTATATATTATATAAAAAAGTATCATTTACTACACTATCATTAGAGTCAAATATGATAATCATGTTAAATCATTAAAAAGCCAATGGTGACAAAAACTTTGTTTAAATACTTACTGAAATGGAATATTATATTAAATAATTATTTGTAATAATAACACAAACATAAAAAAGTTTATATAATAACTTATATTTGCTATTTATTTAATTTATTCGTTTAATATTATAAACAAACAAACAATAAAACTATATATATATATATATTACTAATATATATACCTCAACTATTGACACTAACGAAATATGAATAATAAGTATATAAAGTATTATGGTATGTGACAGGGAAGCACAATCCTGAAGTATGTATACCTCTAAGCTCAGTATACTACAAATGTCTATCTTATTACTGTAGTTTATTTATTATATAATTATATAACATTCATTATTATTAATATAAATATATATCGGTATCTCAGTGTTAATCGCCTTTAAAGTAATATGTAGTTATAATACTATAAGTAAATCGGTATCGGCGTCTCAATGCGTTAAGATGATCGGTTATACATCTCTTTAACTAATATATATTAATCATTAATATTATATAATATACTATAATATCTTATATATAATAATGTATATGTATATATATTATATTATATATAAATATATCTTAATTATATATATATTATATAGTATATATTTAATATTATTATGTTATATATTATATAATATATTATATTAATATTTCACATATATATAATAAATAATATATTAAAATATTTAACTACTAAAATTACAAACTATAACTATATTACTTATTTATAAAAAGTATTACATTTTTAAATTTATTTAACTATTACTTTTATATATCTTTAGTATCGTGAAAATATAGATAACATATATATTAATATAATATATTATAGCATTTATATTATATATAAATAAATATATATATAAAACTATATTATATAGAGAGAGAACTCGAGATGTAGCATAGAGAGTGTAAATAAAATTTAGTTATTAATAACATACATACTTTATATAGTGATACTTTGAGGTGCAATCTGTTTTAGCTTACTATTATAGTTAACTAATTAGTTAAGTACTAATCCAGTCAACCATATTGCAGAAATAATAATATATGCTATCTCACAAACTATAAACAAACATAATATAGTATATTATAACTTATATTACTATTGTATCTATACCTTATATATATATTTATATATATATATATAATATATAATATATAGTATATATAAAATAATTAGTATTAATTATATATCTTCCTGATATTATACTCACCTATATATTAACTATTAAGTATATATACTTATTATTATAGAAAATTTATTATATATATTCATTATTACTTAATAGTATATATATAGTATAGTAATATTATAATATAGTATAATATATTATATAATATCCCTTATTAATATAATATATATAGTATATAATAACATAATTATATAGTATTAATATAATATAATTTAAATACAAGTTTAATAGTAAATATTATATATATATTTATACATGTATTATAAAAGATCTGATATAATTCACTCAATTTGATAGACAACTCACAATATTAATACAATTCTATCTCACAATTAATATATCAATAATATTTAATATTTAGCAATCAATATATTATATATTTAATTTTACTTATATTTATCTCAAATATATTTGTAAATATTTATAGTCATCAATTAGTTTAGACAATAACCCTTGAAATATTATGAGAGAGTCAAATATAAATTCATTCCAGTGATGAGTCAATTGCAACCCTCAAATATATAATTCTCCCTAAATAAGATATCCTCACACTTCTTCTGATGGAGAATATATTAAAAGATTTTTATATATGCTCATCTTATATTATAATATTTATATCATTCATTATTATATAATTTTTAACATTTTTAGATTAAATATATATATATATAATATATATATATAAATAATATACCTAGTAATATATATATATATATATATACATATAATAGTTTATATATATATATTATATACCATCTATATAATATATTTTATTTAATATTAGTATTACCTATATTATAACCTATTAAAAAGCATATACCTAATATATTCTAATATAGTAATATATATATATATATTAATATTACCCTTTGAATCCGCTCACTCAGAATCAACCTCCTGTAACACTAATATTAGGAAATCTTACTTCTTAATAACTCCGAGTGATTATAATATAGCATTAATATTAAAAAGAAGGTGTAGTTGAAAAGGAATCAAGGTATATATATTATATTATATTTAATATATATATATAATATATATATATATATATATATATATATTAATATAAGTATAAATCATATTATATAATATTAAGAGTACGTTAATGGCTCGTGTTTTAAAAGTCGAAACTTTTATGATTATTTAGTGGGTTGCCGTAATTGGCTATTTAGGTCACAACTTTTCCACGAGGGCATTTTGTTACATATTTTTCGTCATTTTTGGTTTGTAAATTAAAATTCGATTATTAATATTGTCGTGTAGTATTGTAATATATATATGTATGTGTTGGATTAATGTATATATAAATAACTGTAAGCGAGAGTGTAATGTGTGTGTGTTTACCTCCATTTTTACGGGGGATCTTCCTTTTTATTGAGTCTCCATTTGTACAACAAATATTTTAAGATATTCAGGTATGAATATTTGTGTAATCATAGAAGTTGAGTTATAAGATGATGGTGCATGAAATATTTACCAGATTTTATTATATAAATAAGTTCCATTACTTATAATGCCATATTTTATGTGATATTAGTTTATTATATTTATGAATATATATTTATATATATTTTATTATAGATATATATATAAACACAATATATATATTACTTACTGTAAAAATAAATTATTATATTTATTATACTACATCATACTATACTATGAGGAAACCCTTATGAAATATAATATATAATAACTGAGATATAAGATTACGACTATTATTATAACTGTGTGGTAGATATCTATTTATTTTAACGTATATATCATAGCTATTAAGTTAGTATAGAAGTATAGTATAGTATATATGTTATCTACAAGAAGTGAATGTTCTTATTAATCATTTGAATTTTTTTTATCGTAATGCTAGGAATTTTATAATGCAGGATGTACTCCTTTGTTAGTCTTTTTGCGTTATTTTTAATTGACTGAATCATTTCTCTATTATTCAAATCTTTCTTTGACGTTTGAAATATGTACGTACCAGGACCGCCCAATATATATATAGTAAAGGGTATATATTAATCAACATTACTATGATATAGACTTATCATATATATATATAGGTCGCCAATAAGTATTGGAGGTAGGTATATGATAATATATATATAGAACTAACAGAATTTAGTATAAGAAATGTATTATATATATATCTATATATATATAATTATATATATATTTCAGTATTATAAATATATTTTTTTATAATATATATAATTTATTATTTTATTATATCCTAAATATTTATCTTAAATA